>OX421846.1:9728516-10007798 GCA_949127995.1 Suillia variegata
TTTTAAAGCTTTATTTTATGACCAGTTGCTACTCTCTGAAGATTTGTCAATATTTTTCTAAGAACGTGGCCGCACAGAAACATATTTCAATTAACAAATAATTTAGCTTTACCGAGGATTGAACCTGGAACGTTCTGCGTCGAATGCACACCAATAAAATTTATGTTTTTGTAATGAGTTAGCGCCTTAAAACTGATAACACCATTTTTTGTTGATATGCCAACAACATTAAAACTCCTACAGTAATTCAACTCTTGCTATTTAACAATATGAATGCGGTTTTCCACCCCGCACTGCATCAAAAATTAATAAGCAAGGTTTTCTGCCACGCCTGAAATTATGCAAAAATTCATTTGAATTATTTCACTGACAAAAACACATTTCTAAAAATACGATTACATCGAAAATCGTATAACACACCAACAGAATTGCGTGCGTATTTTTTGCTTGGTCCTAACTTTCGCTTGATTAAACATGGCTGATTGCAGCTAAAATTATGCTTCACTGAAGCAGAAATTCGAAATTCTCATATTCCATAACAAGCAAAACCAAAAAAAAATATAAAAAAATGAGAAATTCAATTATTTATTACAAGAACAGCTCAAATGAACGAACGAACGTGATTTTCAATAATGCACACAAATTGTTTTGCACATGTAATTGCACAATTTATTATTATTTTCAATATTTGTAGCATACTCAAAGGCGCTATTTTGAATTGCATAATGTCAGGCGCTAGTTGCGGTGAATGTCTTCAACACAGTTCTGTCATGTGCTGGAATTAAATTACTAAATGGCACTTTTAGTAAGGTTATGTTAGATTGTTATGACTGCCTCTTGAAGAGGACCCACTTAGGCTAGGAGCCCTTTGTGTTGCCATGCGGTATATGAGTTACATCGCTTACTGAACCATCCTGTACTATTTATGAAATGAAAAATATTATTTATATTCGATTAAGATGTATCCACTAGGTCTACGAAAAATTGTTTCCCCAGATGTGTACAAGTATATCGTTTATTGGCCAAAGCGGGGCATGTAAATAGACGATGTGTTATAGTTTCTTCTTCCTCCTCTTCGCTACAGCTTTATATACAGAAGTCATTTGAGAAGATACCTAGTCTTCTTGCATGAGTACCTATAAGGCAGTGTCTTGTTAGAACGCCGATGATACTAATTTGAGATCTACTTCGAGAAATTAGATCGATTGAGCGTTTTAGATACAGTTGGCACTTGCAGTTAAGCTCCGTGCATAATTATTTTTACTTATAGATTCTTCTTTGACATCTTAGTAATCCATAAAATATATAAATTTTAAAATTTTCAACATTTTTCAGAATTATTCACTGAAAGCTAACAAAGAATAATCAAATTGCGTTTAGCATTGAATCAAAGTTAATTCTCAAGCCGCAAAAAATACAAAACCATTAAAAAATTTATAAAATTAATCAATTCCGATCCAAACACTCCATTTCCATATCTACTTTCTTATTCTGAAATGGTCATTGAGGACTGCGAGCTATGGTCCCATACCAGCGCACATCAACTCTAACTCTAAGCAATTGAAAAATGCTGCATTGTTTTTATTAAATGCGGCGAAAACCGAATAAATTGATGTATTCAAATTTTCCCAAAATTTATTCGAACTTATTAAATAAATACAAATTTTAAATAGCACCTTAGAGCACCTAAAAGCTCACATGCAATTCGCTCGCTCAGCTCACTTAACTTGTTAATTTGAGCTAAAAATGTCACGCACAACTCTCTTGTATGTGAGCTCTTTAACAACGCTGCCTAAAAGTATGCAATGAAATTTCTAAACGATTAAATTTAAATTTAAAGAACATCAACAAATTTTTCGTTTTATTGCTTTTTAAATCAGTCCAACATTCAAAACATCTCCAAAAGTAAAAATGTAATTTTTAATTTTTCTATTTCCACTTGAAGAAGCCTTTGCCTCGTTCTTTTTCATATTTTTAATATTCATAAGCACTTTCGCCTTAACCAGCACTCAGCGATAATTCGAAACCTTTCCGATCCCCACCCATGTCAAATCCGTAACCAATATAAGCTGCTATAAATTGCCACATTAAATAATTCATCTACTACGGTGCGACGCTCGCTGCGACTTTTGCTCTATTACTTGCGTACTCGTTTATCTTCCGAACTTTGCGGGCTAGCAACAAAAAAGAAAAAAAAAGAAAAAAAAAAGAAGTAGAAAATAAATTTTCTCTCTTTTCAACAACTTCATTGAAAATTCTCGAAATTTTCCACGTTGCTGGTCTGCTCCTTGGTGGCATCTTGTGATAACGTAATCCGCTTTAATTTCTAATCGACATTTATTACACCTTCTTTTTTTTTGTTGCTAAGAAAATACCGATTTTTTGTGTTTACAAAAAAAAAAAACCGAGCTCTTTGCGTTTGTATTTCGTAACTGTGTTCTGTGGCATTACCGCATTGAGATGTATTTTTAATTGCGCCTGAAAGTATGCTAAATTAATTAAAGTTGGTGTGCGGTGCGTGCACGAAAAAATGTTAATTCGAATCGGAGAGATATTACAAAAGCGTGCATGAGATGACCTTGTTGGGTTAGTTAAACCACGCCCACTTTTGCGGTTTTTGCTATTTGGAGAAATAAAAGTGAAGCATACTTTGAAGCAACAAAATAAGCGTGAAAACAGTTGCGGAAGTTATTATTTCAAATACTTAAAAACTGTTTACATACTTTTAGGCTTGTGGCAATATTGTCTTATTAATTTTAAAAATTAAATATTTATTTCTTTTATGTTAATAACTTTTTTTATTTTAATAAAAATATTATAAATTTCTAATTAAGTTACTCTGGCCACTTTTCAAATTTTTCTGAAGTGCCTTTATAAATAAATAAACAACATTTCTTTGCATATTTTAAGGCTTCATACAAATTTTGTTTTGCCAATTCCATGAAATAAACATAAACTTTTGTTTTTGTTGCAATTATGTGACATTAAATATTATAGCGTGCTTTTAGGCTTTATGTTAAATTAAAGTACTTTATTGATTTGTGTGTAATAAATTATTACATTCATTTTGCGCGTTGCCTAAAGTATTAACTAAAATTATTCGGTAACATTTGTTGCATGCTTTTAGGCAGTTTTGCTTAATTTAAAAAAAGTCAACTAAATTGTTACGTACTAGAAGCAAATTTATCTCTCAATCATATCCAAAAATGTTTTACACACCTGCATCGAAATTTATGCAAAATATGCCAAAATGTCAAACAAAAGTATTGCCTATTTATAGGCTTTTGTAATATTTTCCCTATTTCTTCATAAAATATTGTCCTTCTTGAAAGTGACAAATTGCCTGAGGGTATACACTTTTAAGCTTCACTTTTTGCCAGCATTTCAGCCAGTGATAGATTCACCTAAAAGTATGCAAATAAAATCCAAATAGATACACAACGGCGGCAGGTGTCAAATGTTGTTTGCCCAAACAAAAAACACCACAAAATAATTCAATACTCGCAGCTCGTAGCTTAGATGGAAAGTTTTTCCGACTCAGCTGCAATAATTGCGCTCAATTTTCGGGCATTATGTGGGCTTAGTATCTCTGACGATTCTTGTTGCATACTTTTAGGCGGTGGCGGCGGCGACGATAACCTTCATACATGTCGCATGCTTACGTTCGGTAATGGTTTGGGCGCGAGTTTGGCAGACGTTGTGCGTTCATCCGTCCGTCGCTTTTCCACTACATGAAAATGTAATTAATTGAATTTTCGTCCGCCAGCTGTCAATTTTCACATAAATCTTTTGCCGGCGGGTAACATCGTTCAAAATAGAGTACAACAAAAAAATATGTAGGTAAAAAATGGAAAATGCCTGGGAACTTTGACGTTTGCACGGCGTTCATTTTTTGTTCTTCTTTATTTTATTTTATTTTATTTTTGTTTTGTTTTGTTTCGAGTGACAATGTAGCCAGGTTTTTCGGTGTGTGTTCTTTTATTCTTCGTGTTTTGAATTTTCTATTCTGTAGACTGAGTCGACAGGTGCACAGAGCAGAGTGGCTGACAGGTACATGCCTCAAATAAATGTCGCTTTCGTGTCAAGAATGGTGAATGTAAAAAAAATCACAAAATTAAGTAAGAGTAAAAATAGTCGCAAGTAAAAGTAGGCAACAAATTAAGTAAATAAGAGTTTACTACGTCGCAGACATTGAAAGAATAAAGCTTTAGTTTAGTCAAAGATTTGACAAAAGATTTCATGTCAAAACTCAAGGTTGTGCCTTGAAGTTGGTCTTTTTAAATGTCAATTAAAAGAATTATACACTTCACAAATTAATCCTAAAAATAGTCAACAAAAGCTTAGCAAATCTGAAAAATATTCAAATAAAATTGTTGCTTAATATTATTTTGCAAAATGACTTTTATTATTTTGTAATTGTTTGCATTGTCCAAAAATACCATAAATTGTTAACATGCAACACAGACCAAGCCTCAACTCCTTCAGGTATGCAATACAAATTACATTAAAAATGCTTTAAAAGCCAATTGAAAACTACCGAAATTTAATTTGCGTAAAAGTTCTTTTCTGTACACATTTCAAAATTCATCATTTGCAAGACGCCTCAAGTTATGCAACAATAATTTTTCAATTATTTCAATTATTTAACTTCCAGTTCGATGCTTTTACATTTTCAAATAATTCTTAATGCATAACATAATAAATTTTCCAAACGCCACACAACACGCGCACAAAACCTTCAATCATTCAAAAAATAAAAGGCGCCTAAAGGTAGGCAACATAAATTGCCAAAAATATTGCCCAAATAATTTAAAACGAATATTTCAGTAGACATGCCAGCCAATACATTTCGCCATAAAGCGCGCAAATTTATGTTTAAAAGCGGCAAAAATGTCGAAATATCAAATTGAACATCTCCAAAGAGCAGACAAAAAAAAAATGTTTGTTTCGTACTTTGGCAAGCCACAAAAGCACTTGGCAAAAATATTGCAAAGAACTAAAAGAGAAGCGGAACAGAAAAAAAAAATTTCTAATCAAATAAAATTATTTACGGCTGCTTGCAACATTTCCGTCGCAAACAACATTTTTCGCTTTTTTTTGTTGCTGGCTGCTGCCGAATCGACGTTATGCAATACGCTTACGATTTTTATTGAAATTATGCTTATGTCATAAAATTGTGCGCCACACAATGACAGCCACACGAAAAATATTCATGTATGTATGTCATAAAAATAACAAAAATAAAATACAAAAAGGAAGTGCAATAAATTTTACGATATTTCTTGTTAAAAGCGGAAATTTATATTTTTACGAATGTCTAAAAAAGAAAAGCATTTCCTTTATCTTTTCTTCTTATGTGTTCGGTTCCGAATTCCAGCGAGCTGGCAAGCTGGTATCATTGTCATCCCAGCGAGCGGCTATGTACCTGCACTCAGCGTAAAGTGATTACTTCAGATTTTGGCGTGTCGCTGCACGTCAGCCGCTGACATTTTGCGTGCTTATTAAATTTTTAATTAAATTGACTTTTGCGCGAACGGGTAATTTATTCTTCCCATGGTCGAAATAGTATTTAATATTTTCCATTTTTTACTTTACTTTATTTATTTTCGTTAGTGTTGGCCCACACGCGACATTCTGCTTGCGCAATCATTTCTTTAGCTCAGATATTGTAGATACCATTGAAATTCCAAAAAAAAATATGAAAAATCGATCGGGGAATTTGATTTGAAAGCAGCAAAACGTAAAATTAACTGAACTGACATTTTAAATGACATGTCAGTGGCTGGGGCATGCTTACTGAGGGTTGGTTCGGCAAGGTCGTTAAAAGTAACGAAAGCAGATTTTCCGATTAACATTGAAGATGAATTTCTGCTATTCAACGTGTTGAATTCGCTTAAAGAATGCAAAATGAAATAATTGAATTGACATTTGAAAGGTTTTGCGGGGGATAAAGAATTCAAATTTAATTTACTTGAAAGGTTTTAAAAATATTTTTACAAAACAATACAGTATATCAAAATGCCACCGACTGCTAGAATTTCAAACAAGTAACTTCGAAGAAGGACTTCGTTTACCCAGGCTCCAGCATCAAGATCACCAACAGGCTTCCTCTTGCTAGCAGAGGGAGCCTGTTGGGCGTAGAAGGTAATCGAGAAGAGCTCGTTTTCGATGTACGTAAATCACCGATCTATAAATCGCTCATCAAGCCGACACTTACGGAACATTTATGCTCCATTTTGTGGTGGGAACATCTTATTTACCACTATCCAGCTTTATCCGATATATATTGGCATCAATTGGACAATCTATTTTCAGATCTCTAAATGATATATGTATATAGAAAAAATCATGATTGAATTATAAGGTTAGGAAAGTAGAAATGAGAACGCAAATTGAGCGAACTCACCTCGATTTATGCCTTTTTTAAAGAATGATTTCTTTATTTTTGACAACAAACTATGTTGTTGTTTTCATTTACTTAATAATTGTGTAACACCCACACACAAATTTAATTTTCAAAGGGAGAAATAATATCGAGGTGAAGAGGGACATTTTTTTACTTTCCTAAAATTATATTTTGTACACCATGGTAAAAACCAAAAATATTATTTTTCAACCATGAGAAATTTAAAAAATCTGATTTAATGACCGGAACTTTCGTGCTTGACAAAAATCACACAACGGGGTCAACACTCCTGCCTAAATATTGAGAAATAGTGGTTTTGCTATGGGCCTATACTGACCTATGTGAGGAATATGCAGTCCCAATAATTTAACCTAACTTTGTATTAAGACGAAGTTTCGAATACGGTGATTGGCAGATAACCCATCGGCAAAGAAAGTGTTTCGCATAGATCCAGGCGCTGGGCGGCGAAGATGGGGATATCTTAAACTTCGATATAGTGTACAAGTGCTGGGGGAACTAACAGCATTTTAAATAATTAGCTAGTACCAGCGCGCTTAGGATAGGCTGAATAAAAAATATCGATTCTTGATTTATCAAACAAAAAACTATCGCTTTTAAAATATCGATATTTTTTTAACATCTACGAAATTAAACTTCATTCACATAACATAATTTCTATCATATTTTTGTAATTCGTTAAGAGTTATAGCCAACAAACTTTCGTTAATGACGATATTTTTGAATTGGTCTAAATAATTGCAAAATGTTTTAAAAATGTAAATATTGATATATCGGTTTAATAACTATCGATAGCATTTTTATGGCGTTATCGAAACATCGATATTTTAATTCCGATATTCTAAATTTTAAATAAATCGATATATATTTTGCATTCCTAGGCTGGATGGGCATCATGCAGAAGGCTATGACCGATAATCGATGAACGATGCTTAAGGCATGTGAACATTTTTATTTAAAAAAAATTAACATTCTACACTTTAATAAATTTTAAAGTTGTTTTTATTAGTTACAAACAAATTTATAATAATGCAAAACCTTACAAATGTCAAGAAAAGTATCGAATTTTATAACAATGTCGAATAACTTTGGGAATAGTAATCTTAATTTTCTTTAATTTTCAAAGCAATATTATCAGCGCCTTTTGCTATGCTGACATTCAAAAGTTTTATTATTTAATTGAAATTTTCATTTTGCAATTGCAAAGTTTTCATTTCGACAAGTTTAATTTCAAAAGTTAGATTTCATATTTCATATTTAAAAGTGTTACCAGATTGCAAGCGACAAAAACCCAACAATTGCAGCTATCGACACAATTCAAACTCGTCTACTTTAAACTTTAATATTGCTTTTGTCGAGTGACCATTTTTCCACAGAATAAGTGACCTTTTCGAAACGAAATAGGAAGATACCGGAACTAGCTCGAGAAAAACCGAAAGTTAGATAACGACATTTAAAGCAAAGTTGCCTCAACTTAACCTTTCGTTAAATGAAAAGTTTTCAAATGAAAAGCGTAAAACCATACAAAAGCAAAAACAGCAAAAAAAAACGAGGAGCACAAATGCGCATTAAATACAAAAATGCGAATCCGATAGCTTTAAAAAAGTAAGAGAAAAAAAAACTACTTCAAATACGTCGCAAACGAAAAAAAAAACGCAGTAAATTGAAGAGCGTATTGACCAAGCAGATGGATTAAACGCAAACAAAGACTGTTGGAGAAACAAAAACAGAAAACAGAACTTTTTCGAAAAAGTTCAAACAAAGCCCAAACAACACAATCAAATTCGACAACGACGGCGCAAACATTTGACCGGGCCAAATTGATTTTTGTTGTACGACAATAGAAGAGCCACTTCCACTTCCACTGTCCGCCGCTTCTGGTGTTGACAGACATGTCAAGTTGGCCAAGCCAAAAAAAAAGACGAAACAAAAAAAAAACGCATATTGGGCGCTTCTTTAAAAGGTTATACAAAAGTTATGGTCAGGCAATGGTGGCTGCTAAAAGTATTCTAGAGTAACTTAGTAATTCAGCTAATTCAGTAATCGAACATTTCTGTAGGCGCAAATAATTTAATGAAAATGTACATTTGATAGGTTTTGTTGGCGTTAACGTCTCGAGTGTTTACTGACACGTTCGAAGGCATTAATTAGTGTTATAAATTAACTAAGAAAAGTTAGTATTGTTCCTTTTTTTTTTTGTATAAACAGAGAATTTTCACAAAAGCATTTTCAAAACTTTGCATGTTAAATACAATTTTCAAGGAGAATTGAATACCATTTCAATGTTAAAATAACATCTCATGTTAATTTAAAATGGTCCATTGTTATGTTAACATGTATTGTAATGTTAGATTCAGTCATTTAAAAAACATTAGCATAAAGAAAGTGTTAATTTAACATGACATAGTGTTAATTTAACATGACATAGTGTTAATTTAACACTTTTTTAGGTAACGTCTTAAAGATTTCGCAAAATATAACAAGACAAAAAGTTTTAAATTAACATTGAGTTCTATTGGTCCAACGTTTTTTTTCTTGTAAAAATTAACAGCATATGTCAACAGTTTTTTCTGACTACTGAATAGAATTAATAACACTTTTAATGTTATTTTCAATATGTTCATAAGTTTTGAAAAAAAATTTACATGAAAAAGTGTTAATTTAATGTTATTCTACATGTTGTTGATTTGTGTGTATGACTTCAATTACAAACACTGATTGAATTATTACTTCTTTTGACATGCTGAGACGCCTACAGGTATGCAATATTAATTACCACAAACTCTTACTTTGATGTTAAGTTTACCAGTTCCATGGCAAATTAAAATGCACATTTTTACGAGCTACATAAAACTAACCCATATGTACGTCTTGCGTTTCTCTAAAGCAGTTAATAATAATATAAATATTTGTCTATAGTTGCCTCGGTTAAATAAGATTTGTTAAATATGTTAACTATTTTCTATATTTAATTTTCTACACCAGAATGTCTATAATAAAAAATAAAAATCTTTAACAAAATAACCAAACACCAACTTCTTTTCGTTCCACGAAAGAAAACCGGATACACGCGCCTAAAACCTCGCACTTATATATTTACAAATGCAGTTAAAATTCCGGCATTTGCACATTTGCTGCATAAATTACATTTTAATCGCTTTAAAATAGGTTAAAAACGCCCAACAAAAAACGAAACAGCCAAAGAGTAGGAAGTGGATAACACGCCATTTTGCATACAAAAGTAAAACGGATATGAAGTTGGCGCTGGCTGGCTGGCTGGCAACACCGGTTTTTGCACTCGACCGTGTTAACAGACAACAACAACAACAACGGTCAGTTTGTTCACATGTGCCGCTATGGGGACGATTTAAACTCAAACCACCATGCCATCAAGTCGGGCAAAAAGGTCAATGAATGCGCCCTGCCCATTCGCATGTACTTGTACTAAGTGCGGCATGCAGTGCATTCCGTACACCCGCCCACTCTTCACTTCACTCCTCGTAATTGTTCTTCGCTTGTATGATCGCTTTACACTGGCGTTCAAATGGTTAAATGCCAAACGACGGAGCCAGGCCTAGAAATGCAACATTGTTGCAAATATATTGAATACTTTTAGGCACTTCGGCACGAAAGTGTTTGTGTTTATTTTTATTTTTATTTTTACTAAATACTCTTGTTGTTTGTACTTATGTCAGCACATACATACATACAAATAAAAGTAAGCACAATGCGGTAAATGACAGCAGAACACTAGACCGAAATTTGACATTTATCTTCGACAGCAGCAGTAGCAGTGAGTGTAAATTACATGGCATACTTTTAGGCACATTATACTCGAGTGTTAAGCGCGCAGGTCGTTATCGTAAAATTTCAAATTCAATAGGAAACTAAAGCGTGTCATTGTTGTTGTTTTCTGTTTTCAGTTTTCAGTTTTTTGTATTGTATTTTCTTTATAAAGAAAATAAATTGGATTGTGAGTCGTAAAAATGTGCAGCAGTGTGTGTAAATTAAGTATGGCCAACTGAATGGGAAAATTCGCAATTTGTTTGAGTATTTATTTGTAGTAGTTTAGAACTAAAATAAATACGAAATAATCAACGTTAAATATTGTAAAGGATTGCTTTGATGTTTGAAATTTAATTTAAATATTATTTTCCATTCGCACTTTTTTCAGTGAATAATGAACTTTTGGAACTTGCTTAAATTCTCACTTGTTTTTAAACGCTTAGCGGAGTATTAAAAACTAAACGCTAATGATAGAGTCTTAGTATGTTCTGCAAAAGCTCTGTTTGGTCAGCTTAACTGCTAAGCAATTTGTTGTTGTTGTTTAAAAGATTACAAGATAGTTTAAGCTAATTAAATTTAATAATTTAAAAATATACTTTTTTCAGTTTTACTCCTCCAATAGTTTGATATAATTTGTATTGCAATTAAAAGCTTTAAATTGAGCTTTAAGTAAAGGCATATAAAAAAGTATTTAATCATAAAAGTTTCAAGAAAAAATTAAACTATTAAATGTGTCAAGTTTTTTGCTTTTAAGTTTCTCATAAAATTTAAATTAAACTTAAAGAGCTTTTTTTTCATTCGCCCAGGGATTAATGCATTATAAACTTTTGAAAGCTGTTTTAATTCTTACTTGCTTTTAATTGATATAAACTTATGGTGAAGTACTACTTTGACATTGTCCAGCTTTCAATAGATCTAGACTGAACTATTTTGGGTTAAGCTACTTTCCATCTTTGAAGGACATTTCTATTCAAAAGGCAGCTATTTTGCTCAAACTCGCTCAAACTAGCTAAATTGTTTATCACTAATTACTTTTGAAATTTGAAGACATGCACTATACAATCTTGGTACCAAGAAGAACCACTAAAGGTCTATGTGTGATCTCTCTTTTATGTTAGATCAGCCAACGTAACCTAACATAACCTAACATATTCTGGAGTATTACAAACTGAAGCTCACTGATAATAGAAAGTTAATATGTTCCGACAAAGTGTTCGTCTGTTCGGCTAAACTGGAGGCGCTTATTGTTGTTGTTGTTGTTGTTTAAAATATTACAAGACAATTTAAGCTTATTAAATTTAATAACAAAAAACAACACTTTTTTTATTTTTTCGCTCCAACAAAAGTTCCCAATAATTTAAATTACAAATAAAAGCTTTAAATTAAGCTTTAAGGCATATAAAAAATCTTTAATCATAAGAGTTTCGAGAACAGAAGCCATTCTTAAAAAGTGTCAAGTTTTCCGCTTGAAGCACCTTTTCCTGCCATTGAAAAATGCATTATCAAAATAATGAAAATTCTGCGAAAAAGCAGTTAAGCGAAAAGTCATAATTAAACACAACACGTTAGCGGCTAATTCCACAGCGGCGGCTAAAAACCAGCCCAGAATACAGCATAAAATTGTGGAAACATAAAAACGCAGACAGACAGACAGACTCTGACAATGCTAAATTGTGGCCCATAAATGTCGCTGATCTCATATTTTATTTACCTTCCGCCCACGAAGCGACGTTAACGCCCCGCAGCTATAACCACACAAGACCACAGCAAGAAGAGAAAGAAGAAAAAGTATAAAAATACAACTACAACTAAAGGTGTTGCCATCTTAAGTCCATTTTTTTATATGACATGCACTTCCGCCGTCGCCCCAGACGCGTAATTAATATCAAATATCCTGGCCAGGATACTCGAGCACGAAGTACGTCGACAAATTGAAGCAGTAAAAAATACCACGACCATACTATTTTTATTACAACAACTATAGCAACAATAAAAAATCATAAAATTTAATAATAAAGGTAAGCGAAGTAGTTTACAATAACAACAACAACAACAACAGAAATTAAGTATTCACAAAAATTTAAACTCAACGCGGCACTCACGTTGCATAAAAAAAAGAGAGAGAGAGAAAAAAAACGAATAAACAGTGTTGCAAAACTAATTAAATTGCCAAGTGGTAACATGAGCGAGCGCCAGCTAAAGCAATTAATTTGCAATAAAAGCACTTTTAATGTTGCCCTCCCACTCGCCCCCTTCGTTGCCATAGAATCACCTCATTTTTCAGTTGACATACACTTTTACAGTGCGCATACATGCGCACTTTATGTCGCAATTGGATTATTAGTTTTAATTCGATTTGGTCGCCTATGAACGATAGTTTTTTCTTCTTTTTTGTTGTTGTTGTTTCACTCTGATTGATTGGCTTCGTTCGTTTTAAATTTAGCGAAATAAATGCAATTTCCGTTAAAAAGCAACATTAAAAAGAAACGTTTATGTAAGGTTGGACATGTTAGCAAACTTATGAAGTCATTTGAGTTAATAAATTAATTTCGTAGCATACTTTTGAGCTTATTTTGATATTGACGAGGTTCGAGTTTGAGCTATGGTTCGAAAAGAGCATAAATTTAAACCAATGTGGAATTTTAGAACGCACAATTAAATAAAATTATATCAGTTTTTAGAAAATTGCATTTGAAGAGTTCGTAGTAACACTTTAGGATATAAAAAAAGATACTCTTAAACTATTTTTGAGGGCTCTAAGCGTTACTATAAGCTACCCCTTTGGTTTTATTGCATAAAAAAAATCCAACAAGCCGGCCCAACTAATGCCAGACAACAATTACTTGTCAGCCACCCCTTTTTTTTATTAATGCCGCACAATGCACACACCCACTTGACCATAAACTGCCAACAACTAAACTTGCCGACGGACGAATTTGGTCACGTTTCTGGAAGGGTGCTACTTATGTCTGAATTTTTTCTGTATTTTGTATTATTTTTCTTTTGTATACAAAGTTTGACTTTTTTAAGGGCGAACGTTTTTTCAGCGACTGTTTTAAAATACTTCGTGGAATTTTTTTTTTGTTTTTTTTGGAAAAATATTCTATTTTCTGTTGTCTATTTTTTTGTATCGCGGCGGTGTTTTTTTTTTATCCCTTTTTTGACTAAGCAACACGCAATGTTTTTCCACACGCAATAGTCTGAGAATGTGAAAAGTTTCGTAAATAGTTGCTTTGTTAGCCGAAAAGCATGTTATAAATTGGAAATACTCTTTATGACATATGGCGGGCGCCTTGAAGTATGCACTGGACGGGTGTTTTATGAGTTTATGTGGCTAAAAGTAGATATGTTAGTATATTAGGCGGTTAAGGGGTATGATGTCGCGTTATTACTTTGAAACGCCTAGGGCTTTAGTAGACACCTAAAAGTATGCAGTGTGGCGTTGATGTGCATAGAATTCGAAATAAGATAAGTAAGAAAAAGCAAACATAGTGATGTAATGAATATTAAAAAAATGTATGAATGGAACGGCTTTAAAATGTGCTTTCAATGTTTTTGAGAAGCCTAAAAGTAGGCATACAAAATACACAAACCGACAATTTTTAATAACTTACGAGATTCAGAAAAAATTAAACATAGAAAAATGAGATACATAAAAAGGTCCCACCGCATAATAAACCACATTACAAAATAGTTTTAAACGTAGAAATCATAAAATATAATTAAACAGCCTAAAACTATGCACTTAAAATCGCAACCTCAGACAACGTTTGACATTCGTATTAGCCACTGAAAACTTTGTAATATTTAATTATGTTTGCAAATAGTTTTAATCTAATTTCGTTTCACTGGAATTGTTTACACAATTCAGTGCAAAATAAATTCAATTAAACTAACAACAAACTATTTCGTGTATTCAATTAAAATACCAATTAAATTCATGCCATAAAGTATGCAACCGTTAACCTCAACAGCAGCAGCATAAATTAATAATTATATTTAAATTGCAAATTATCAACCAAAAATGTTGGCATAAAATCTCATTGGCGTGCACGCAATGATATATTTATGGGCGTGCCGTGAATTGTGCATTTAAGTAGAACGACGCACGGACGCCTGTAGGTATGCTAAAGTACAAAACTGATTTATGTTTAATTGATTTATGAGGCTTTCTGTTTTTTTTCTGTTTTAGTTTTGTTTCTACTTTTCGTGTTCACCTTCGAAGCACAGCAACCAAATACAACAAACATAAACAGTGTTGATTGAATCGTAGGGGGGGCCAAAATGAAAAAGTGTTGCATTTTACCCGCGGCAGTGTTTACACTTCGTGCGAATCTGAAACTGTAGCTGAGTGTGTGTGTGTTTATACGACAGTGTGAGTATGTTCGTTGTGTCTCTCTGGCTGTCTGCCTGTCAGTTTGTATGTTTGTCGGAAGCTGATGAAAATCCGGTGCGTCCGTTGCATTTCATTTTGCAAACATGGAAATTGATTAAGTGGCAATTTTTTGTTCATTCATTCGAAGGGTCTTGTCGAGCGTGATTCGAAATTTAACGAGCAAGTGTAATTTATTATTAGCCTGGCGAAAGCAGTAAAAAGTGTTGCATAATTTTAGGTGTTAAAACAGTAATAAACGATGTATTTCGCTGTAAGAAAACTGTTATGTGTAAGTTTACAAGACAATCAATATATTAATTTGAAATTGCATACTTTAAGGGTTTCATTACTGAATTATTTTAATATTTTGGCGTCAGTGTTCAGAAATGATGATATTTTAAAAACACGATTTTAACTTATAAGCAAATTTTTCCAATATCTTTAACAGATATTTTGCATACTTTTAGGATATTACATTTATAAATTAATAAACATAATTTAATATCCTTATTTCAAAGATCTTTAAATCACAAATGCAAAGTTCTGAATGTATTCGGCATTTTCTTCCTTCAATATTTCCAATTTATATTCCACAGACAATACACAAATTGTATTTCAAATACAGTTAAAAACAAGTTATAACATTTCTATAATTGATAGAAAAGTTGCATACTTTCGGGCGTTTTTGGCTGGCTGATTACCATTTTGCCGTACAACTGACCTTTGTGCTAAACTCCGCCAATACTTTGGAAGAAAACTAATTTGTGCATACTTTTGGGCACGTTGCAAAAAGTCGCACAAACTTAGCATAACCTTAGGCTAACAGGTCGACCAAAAAACAAAAAGAAAAAAGAACAAAAAACGAGAGAACGAGAAAAGCGAAAAGAGAAAAAAGTAAGCAAATTGCAAAACAGAATTTCGCCAGCGCAGCGGAAATTGTCTCTGGACACGTATTAAAAACATACAAACAAACCGACAGACAAACAGACAGACATACGTGCAAACGGACAAACAGACAAACAAAATTTGCATGCAATATCTGTGTGTGTGTGTGTTTGTGTGTGTTTGCCACCGGCCATGTACATGTATATTTAAAATTTGTTTGTCTTTTTTTTAGCCCGACACGAAGCATGAAAATTGAGTAAAATTCATGAAAATCGTGGAGGAGGAGGAGGAAAATTTGGATAAAATTTTAAGCAAATTGAAGGAGCATCGCACACATGTAGAAATGTACAAATATAATGCAAAAAAAAAATGGCAACAAAAAAAAGGAATAATCCGCGCTAAACTTTTTCACTTTTCATGTTCGAAAATTGCGCAAACGCTGAGAAAATTCAAATTTTCTTGACTTTCTTTGTGGCGACTTGTTTTACTTTTTACCTTTTTTTTTTGTATTTTCTGGCATTTCTTTTGAACAGTAGGTTGGCATGTGTAAGTCTTTCAAATAAAAAGTGCTTGTGCTTTTAGACAAAAAAAAAGCGAACAAATTTGCCACGTAATCTCGTGGGATATGAGCTAATAATTTCGCCTTTTCTTATTTTTTTTTCGCTTCTAAATTTGTTGGAAAATTCGACCGTTTCAATTTTCATTTCTTTCTTTTTTCCTGCCTTTAATTTTGTTTAAATTTTGTTTTAGCGCTTGCTCTGGGGGCTTTAAATTTGCATATTTGTGCGGTTAGATTTTCTAAACATTTTCAAGAATTCTCACTGGTATACCGATAATCAAAAATCAACTGAGAATTGTAGTTAATTTTATTTTTAAATACGAAATTTTATATATTAAATGAATATTGAAGAAGTTGCTCTTAAAGCAATCGTTAGCTTAAATTTGTACAACATTTGAATTCTCACTTGTATTTAGGTAATTCTGACTTGTATTCCGATAGTCAAAAATCAACTGAGAATTCTAGATAACTTCAATTTTTAATCCGAAATTTTATATATTAAATAAATATTAAAGAAATTGTTTCAAAACAATCGTTAGCTTAAATTTGTACAACTTTCAAATTTGTCTTTCATTTCTTGAAGTCAAAAAACCAACTGAGAATTTTACAACCCAGTTGAAATTATAGATACAATATATGAACAAAAATTATGCTTCATATTAAAACTATCTTAAAATTAATGAATTTCCATTTTCGATAGTTCAAACAAATTTCTGTATTGAAATAATTAACAAATTTTACTTTGAAAAAAAAATATGATTGGATTTTTCTGTGCATAATTAATAAATTAACAATTAACAATTAACAACAAACAATTCCACTTTCCACTTAGGATTCTCAATAATAGCCGCGCAATTCGAATTCGAACAAATTTGTGAATGCCTCAACGCCCGAATCTGCTTAACGCTTGAATAATTGGCGTCGCGTGCCAACAACAGCAGCAAACAGCAACGAACGCCGGACCGCGACTGGTCGCTCGTCTGGCTGACTTTGTTGGCTGGCTGGCTGTCCGTCTCTCTGTCTGCCTGTCTGCCTGTCCGTCTCTTAGTCTTACTAGATATTTATTTATTGCACTTGAAGCGCTCTTCTGTTTTTTAATGTTAGTAAATGTTTTTTTTTTCTTCTACACCAAATTGGCAATTAACTGTTTAGCGTTACGAGCCAATTGCGCTCAGGTTCAGAACACAAAAAATCTAAATTGCTTAGCAGGCATTTTAGCCATTTATAGTCTTGAACATGATTCATGGTGTCATGCTTTTAATGGATTTTGGTATTTTATGTTGGTTGGCTCACGGCAAATTCTACTGTGAAAGTTTGGGCCAGAATTTTAGAAAATCATAATTTACAACTTTGCAACGAAATTAGAATAACAATTGAAGCGCGTTTAGGCCACATCTATTGCCAACAAAAATACACTTTCAATATTAATGTTACATTGAAACTAATGTGCTTTACATTTTGAGCTATCGATTAACCAGCGGTTCTTTACAGTCATTAAATATTGTTAATCCTCTGAGAATTGTAGTCATAAAATGCGAAAGTGTTACACTTTCTTTCCTCTCAATTTTGAATGCTCTCAATGTAAAATCAGCTGATCTCAAGAAAACGAATAAACTTGATAAAACGTCAGTTAGACAAGAGTTAATAATGTAACATGCATAGATGGGCAGCGTTAATTAAGAATTTTACCTCGTTAATCTAAGAAAAGTTAACCAAAAACTTAATTTCGTTAAGTTTATTTCGTTACTCTCATTGAAAAGTTAACGCAGTTAAAATTTAATGAACAAGTTAAAATTTCTATAGCAAAAACAAAAAGTTTTTGTTTTTCAAAAATTCTAAAAAAAAAACTTTTTATACACTGAGAGCAGAATGTAGTTAAAAGTAACTATAAATTTGACTACGCCGTAATGGAATTTCCGTTGACAATCGAATGTAGTTACCTTCAACTATTGATAGTCGAAAAAAATTTCTGATAGAATGTCTCAATTACGCCGTAATTATTTTTGACTATTTCTTTGTCAAGTAAATTTTTGCATTTACTACGAAAAAATTAAAATAGTAACTATGTTTTGCTTTCAGTGTAGGTTTTCAAATTGAACAGGAAAGTCAAAATAATCAAAACATTTCACTTCGTTAATTAACTTTTTACTTTTTACCTAGTTCGTGCTCAGCTCTTCTTAAAATCTGTTCTTCTCTCAAAATGTCACAATCATAAAATGCGAAAATGTTGAATGCTCTCAATGTAAAATCAGCTGATCTTAAGAAAACGATTTGTAAAGCGTGAGTTAGACAAGGGTTAATATTGTAACATGCATAGGTGGGCATCGTTAATTAAGAATTCGACTTCGTTAATCCGAGAACAGTTAAACAAAATCGTATCTTTCTCAAGTTGATTTCGTTTAAAAGTTCACTACGTTAAAAATTTAACGTACAAGTTAAAATTTAATTCTATTTATTTATATCAAAGAAGGCAGATATGTCAGTAAATTATTGGATTTGCCCTACTTCAATTCTTAATTTTTCCTTTTTTGTTATTGATTTTCCTTATCAAATTTTGTGTTTTATATTTAACTAACTTAAATTAACGGAAGAAATTTAACGCGAGTTCATTAACTTTTTATTGGTTTTCGAAATGAATGTGAAAGTTAACAATTAGCAAAAAATTTAACTTCATTAATGAACTTTTAACTTTTTAACTAGTTCGTGCCCAGCTCTGGTTACATGCGTTTCAACATTTGGCACGTTCGAAATCAGCTGATAAATGTTGCCGACGGTAATGAGAAGCGCCTTTCTCAGTATGAGAAGTGTATGTAACATTGAGCCAGGGTTAGTGCAACATTGAACGAATTGTATACCTTGACAAGGCAACACTTTTGGTGTAAACAGAAATCGACATTAATTTTATTTATTTCACGTTTTTAGGAACTTCGTACATGAGTTTTTAAACTATGGGAAGTCCATTAAATTGAAGAACTTGCTCTTGTTTCACTATAATCAAGTTCTATACTATCAGTTATTAAACAGATTAGCAATTGTATCACTCACCCTTCAACAGATGCTGCAGTATGTTATCCTTGTGCTCCTCGGAATGCGGCTCACCCAGCACAATCAACAAATAGCAACCGGTCAGCGGGCTGGGCGGTCCAACCATACCGCCACCCAGCGACGACAAACCGCCACCGTCCGAACAAGCGGTATCGAGCGGCGGACGGCCACCAGCCTCCGAAGGTGGCACCGAACTAATGCCCGCATCCGTGGCGGCATCATCACCGGCCACCGAAGACGCCGAAGCGGCACCAACACCGCCAACTGCAGTAGCGCCGCCAGCATCGCCATCGTCACCACCGCCGCCACCACCAGTTTCATGCAAGCCGCCAGCATCGCCGCCGGCATCGACATGCGTTGCCTCGATGCCATTCAAATGCTCGGCCGCGGCGTTGCCATTCAAAACATCACCGCCAGCGCCGCCGCCGCCGCCACCATTGGCTACGCCCTCATTGGGTGGCGCAGGCGCTGCGGAAGTGGTTTGGTCGCCCATTTTTCAAGTGACGCGTTAGATTTAGCTTTTTTTGTTCTTGCTTTTTTGTTTTGTTTTAAACAATTGTTTTTATAACGGCTGTGTGTAAGAGTAAAACGAGACTGGAAAGGTTTTAGAACAACTTTAAAACAGTTTTATAGTAGTTCGTAGTGACGTTTTGAAAGGTCTTGGATTTTGCACAGTTTTAAAGTATTTCGCTTACTCTCTTCTTTAAGGGTTCTAATTTATTTAAACGTTTAACTTACAGGAACCTTGCACTTAATTGCGAACTTTTGCTTCAATTTTGAAAATCTTCACAAAAACTTCGCGTCTATTACACTTTCGCTTTCGCTATGCGAATTTCCGTTAAATTTAAATTTATTTTTCTTTTTTTCTTGCGGAAATCACAAATCAGTCTTTTCTTTTAGCTACACTCTGGATAAAAATTCGTTTTAGTTTTCAGTTTTTTTTTTTTCGGAAAATTAAATTCGTTAGACGAAAATTTTCCAAATTTGAATTTGTGAATTTTTTTGGTTATATTTTAAAATACTTTTTAAAATGTTCAATTGAAGAAATCGAAATTTTTGGAAAAAATTTGCGAAATGTTTAATTATATTTTTTTTTGAATTTTTAAATTTTTGAATTTTTGAATATCTGTTTACCGTTGCCGTTAAACTTGGCTCAATTCACTTGCAAATACCGTTGTCGACTGAACAACTTCTTTCGCGGCTAGGCAGGCTGGCAGGCAGGCAGACAGGCAACAACTTCACTTCACTTCGCTTTACTTTACTTCACTGTGTGTTGCTTTTGCTTTTGTTTTTGCAATTTATTTATTTTTATTTCGTTTTTCCTTTAGGCCGACTTTTTTCCGACTGTCTGTCTGTCGACGCCTAAAAATGGAATGTTTCTTCTTGCTGGAAATTGGTGTGTGTGTTTGTGTGTGTGTTTTATATTTTTTTTATTGCGGCAGGGCGGCTGCTGCAATTTTTTTTTTATTGCCTTTTTTGCTGCGCTCAGGCGTGGAGATTTCAAATTATTTTTATTTATTTTTTTTTTTTTTGCAAATTTTATTTTTATGCAAATTTGTGTGTAGTTTTTTTTTGTTTTTTTTTTTTTTTGTTGTTGTTGGTGTACACTCAAGCGGCGTATTTTTAGTTTTTCTGCTTTAATTTAATTTTTATTAAACTTTGTGGCGGCGTGGTTGATTTTGTGTTATTGTAATATGTGGCTAGATTTTTCTTTTGATGTTTTTTTTTTTTTTGTTTTTGTTATTTATTTTATTTTGCAGTTGGCGTGTTTTTAGTTTTTGTTTTTTTCCTTTTTAATATTGAAATTTTTGTGGACTTTTAGTAGATTTAAATTAGTTATTAATATTATTAATTAATGTTAGTATAGTTTGCTTATAATTGTAATATTGTATTTTTGCGTGTTTTTAGTTTTTTCTTGATTTTTGTTTTGGTTTTTCCTTTAATCAATAAATTTTGGTTTATTCTTTTAAAATCGTAAAATCTGAAAATAAAGGAAAAAATTTATTATTTTCAATATTACAAACCAAGAACAATTTCTTTAAATGTTGTAAATATAAAACCAGTTGTTTTGAAACTGCTCACAAATTTGTTTAAAAAGCTAGTACCAAATATTTGATTAATGTTTAATGAATTTTAATAATTAATTACTAAAAATCTAAATCTAAACCAGTTGCTTTAAAACTGCTCTAATATTTTTCAGCGGTAATTCTTTGATATGATGTGTAATATATGTGAATTTATATATTTCAAAATTTCGTGCGTTAATTAATGTGTAAAAAATATCTTTCAGTGCTCTAAATCAAAACCAGTTGCTTTAAAACTGCACAAAAGTTTGTTTAAAAAGATAGTACACAATTTTCCGACCGTGACTTCTCAATTTAATGTTTAATGAATCTTAATATTTAAATATAATAATACAAAATTAAAGTATTTCCTTTCAGTGTTCTAAATCTAAACCAGTTCTTTTAAAACTGTTCTAATTTTTAAAAAGAAATAATACAAAATTGTCCAACTGCACACATTGTTTTCTTTTCAATTTAATAGCAATATTATTAAATTTTTTTTTTTTAATATTTAACAATTTTCCAGTTTTTAAAAAAATATTTTAGTTTTTTTTTAAATTATGAATTTAAAAAAAACATAAAATTAAAAAAATTACCAAAACTAATTGTTTACCATTTTTTTTTTAACTCATTAAAAGTAGTTAGTAAAAAAAAGTAGGTGTAATTTTTTGTATAATTGAAGTTTGGCAACAGCGCTTCGAAAGTACAGTGCTTCTCAAACAAGAGCAATTGCCAGTTTTAATGGAAGATGGTTGGAGTCGTGCCAAAAAATGGAAACAAACTCTAGAATGCAGAGGAAATAAATCTAACATTTGAAATAGTTTTAATATTAGAATTTATCTCCTAAACTACATCGGAGTAACTTTAATATTTAAAGACGTTTCCAAGCAAAATTAGAGAACTTCCAAATCGCTGCTACACGAAAAGGGTCGCACTTAGGCAATTTTCAAAAGTAAAGAACCGCTATCCCGTGCCAAAAACAACAGCCACAAACGTCGAGGAGTGGCAACACTTAAAAAACGACGACAGACTGTCGCGTACAATAATCAGCAAAAAAATATTACAATATTTGCAAAAATCTTAATGAGGCGCAGAACGCAGAACGCAAAAAGCATTTTTCTTGGCATTCAACTTGAAGCGTTGCAGATGTAGAGAAATCATGGCAGCGTGGAGGTAGAGGAAGAGAAATAAAAGAAAATGTTGCCAAAAATACTTTTTCACTTTTTGGATTTAGAAGTTGTTGTTGTTGTTGTTGTCAGTAGGAGAAGAGGAGCAAACGAACGAGCGAACGAGCGCAAACAAAAAATATCACTTTTCGCAAAAATTACCGTAAGGGGAATGAATATTTCGCGGCCCTTCTGCGCTGTTCTTGGATTTTGGTCTTCTTCCCTTTTGGAACGGCCCAAAAATAGCGAAGCTCATCAATCAAATTCACAGCATGAGCTGGCATGAACTACGCACACATACAAACAAACACTCACTTACGCACACTTACGCCTAAATGCAAATTAGACTGGCTAAATCTGAATAAAAAAAGTTGTACATAGCTACTATTAACTTATTCGTTTGGTTAGAATATTCGTTTACAGTGCTTTTAAAATATGCAGTGTTGCCAAATCTCAATTGATTTTGAAATTTGTTAAACAATTTAATTTTTTTTGTATCGAATTTATTTCTTAGAAGAAAAATTAATACCTTTTATAACAACAAATTACAACCAGTCTGAGATATACGCATATACTGCAGTATAAAATTACCCACACATGCTGCGCGAAAATGGGGAAAAAATGACTTTGAGGCCTTTCTGACTTTCTTTGTCGTCGCACGAGTCGGCGAACAAAATTAATTTTTTTTTATTATGTACAAAAAGAAAATTAATAACAGCAAAAAAAACAAAAATGCGAACTTTTTGTTTTGCGCTTAAATTTCAAAAAATGACTCATCACGAGTTTGTTGCTTTTGTTGTGTGTTGTTGTTGTGTGTTGCTGTTGGTTTTGTGTTGCACGCGTTTGTTGGTTTTATAGTTTTGGAACCCGCCAACAACAAAAACAAAACCAAAAAAAACAAATGAATTCAAGGCGTACCAAAAACCAAAACGAGAGATTTGCGCAAAACTGTTTTCGGCATGAAAGCAGCAGCAGCAGGAAATGCTATAAAAAAAATAGCAGCCAGCAACATTTATTGGCAACACTGACATGCGATGCAGTTGTTTCGAAGTTGCTGTTTGTTGTTGCTTTCGTAATTACCCTTGCTGTCGCTGTCGTTTGTGATGATGATGACATTTTTCACAAGCGTTTTCGATTTTTGTGCTCTAACATGAAAACGCCTAAATAAGGCAAAAGTCAGTATAAAATCTGATTTAAAGTTGAATTTTAATTTAAATAATTGCCTTTTTTTAAATGTTGATAAGATTGATATTTTATCAAAATCCATAAAAGCTGCATTTAAGTTCTATTGGTCATCGACTTGACTCGAAAATAAACTTTCATATTTATAGGCGTTATGGGATTAATCGTTCTTAGCTTAAAAGTTTGCAACAAGAACCGAATAATATTGTAAAAACCTCAAAAACAACAACAACAACAACAACAACAACAACAATCTCTTTTGATTTCATTCTGAATTTCTTAAGAACACGTCAATTTTTAAGAATAGCAGCTATAATAATTTTTTTCATTGGACAATTGTTTAAAAAATCTGATTTCAAAATACAATTTCAGAATCAGATTTTTAGATTTTTAGTTCAAATAACGAAACTTTGGCAGTCATAAGCTCAATGAGTTTATGTACTTAGCCTACAAAAGAAAAACGAAAATTTTGGAAAAGTGGCTAATTATTTCTCAACATAGTCTCCTTTTAGCTCGATGCACTTGACCCAGCGATACTCCAACTTCTTAAACCCGTCTGAGAAATACGTTTTCTCGAAGTTTGCAAAGAAGGCCTTCATTGAGCGGTGAGGCTAAGTACAATACTTATCGAACCACCCTCGTATATACGACTACAATTTATATTAAATACGATATTTAAATTACTTGAAAGTATATACTGGCTAAATTCTTACAGTCATTATATATGAAACATATTCAGCTTAAACTCACTCTAATTTTTAGCTCCTAAACTCTTTTGTAAAAAGGAATTTTAGTTTTAGTCTTGATTTTCTACTCAGCTTATCTTCCTTAGTAAAGCGTCTAAGAAATTGTTTGTATTTAGGAAAAGAGCTTAAATAGAAAACATTTATTTTGCCATTTACAGAATTTTTGTGGATACTTTACCATGGCAGATATTTAGAGTTGAAAAATAGAATTTTAAAAAGAAATTAGTTTTTGAATGAGGGAATAAATATTTTCGAAATTAAATTTTAAGAGGAAGAAATGTGTCCTTCACAACTTATTTTTAGAAATTACGCTTTCAAAGTTATTTGAGTAAGAAAATGTGTTTCAATTAAAATTTTTTTAAATAACTATAATAAATAATTTTGAAAATTGTTTAGCAAACAGATTTAAATTGTATACATAACTTCTTTTAAATAAAAGCTCATCACTATAATGTAAAGTTATTGAAAAAAATAGTTTTTTAGAAAATACATGAAGTATTATTGAAATTTTTTAATGAAGCAAAGAAAATCGATGTCAATATTTTTTGCTCAATTATATAACAATTTAAATGTTGGCATAATTTTAAATAATTTAACAAGAATTCCGTTTTTTACATATATAAATTTAAAATAGAATATCTCAGAACGATTTTTTTAGTTGTATAAAATTCAGCTTCTTGCTTTTAAGAGTACTTTTAAGAAGTACTTGTATACAAATTAAAAGCATAGAATATTTAAGCGATTTTTAGCAATGTTTCTAACAAGTAACAATTACTCTTAATTTGTATATAAATTTAATTTATTTAAGCCTAAAAGTATGCCTTCCAAATAGTGAATACTGCTTTCAACTTAACTTCAAGCAGCTCAAAGTTACCTTAAACGATCAGAACTGCTGTTAAAATAACATTTGTGATATCAATTGCACTTGTAAAGTTTACAACTTCATTTTTTTTCCTTTCTCACATTTAATTGAAAATGACTCAGTGAAAAGGAATTTGATGAACAAAAGAACCGCACCCGACCAGAGACAAAACGCAACTGCGTTGAAAAAGCCTGAACCGACACGAAAGACTGTCGGCGACACAACTCCGCAACGACTCATTTTTCACAGCAACAACAACACACACACAAAAATAAAGACACAAAAAGGATAACAGCAACAAAATGTGAGTAAAAGCACAATCAATATGACACAAACTTAAACTTACACACAAACACTCGTTAAAAAACACACGAACTGAAGACAAAAAACAAAAAACAAACAAAAAATAAATAGAAGCGAAAAAGAAGACAACAAAAGTCATATACAACAGTGGAAGAGGTCCTGCCTGCAAAACTCGTCGTCCTGTGACTTTAAGAAGGGGCGAATGGCGCAGCAGCAGCAAAGACACTGACTCACTCACTGAAAGCAGCGAAAAATGAAGTTAGAGCCACGACGGCAACTTTACGAACACTTGCACACACAGAGAAACACACATACACAACTTCCGATCGTTGGTGTTGTAAGGATATACGCCAGGATAGTGCCCGACCGGCGGCTGACCGCAAACTGCAACACGAGACACTTGAAAATGTGTTCTTTGGGGACTTATGCGGTTTTGTCAAATAAGTGAAGGAAATAAGAATTTTAGTTTTATAATTGTTCTTTTTTTTTGTAAAGAATGGTTCCGTTTATATGCCTTGTTTAACTTTTTTTGGTTAGTGTCCTTTTAGCGTTCGAAAATAACTCTCAGATACTTTTTTATTTCATAGAACCAAATTTCATTATTTTTTTTAAATATTTTTATTTATAACTATTTTTTACTTTTGAATTAAAATGTCTTCTTGTCCTTGTAGCACTTTTTCTTAACCGGCTGATTTTTAAAATTCTTTCTTTTAATTGAAGTTGGAATTTAATTTTTTTAATATTTTGTTGACTGCTTTTTTTTTTGTTTGGTTGAGACTTTATTCGGAGAAGTGGCGTTGCATCCGTTGTGAAAGCTCGACGAAGACTGAATGGCAGTTGGCCGTTCTGTTGCCTCGCAGGATATTCTGCTTTGCACATCGGCTCCTTGCACACATTGGAAATTCATGGAATTCGGCAGACTTCCAAACATTTTCCAATATCAATTTCCAACAGCCAAACGTTCGGCTTTTTGGCCGTTGGCCAAGATTTCCACAAGAAGTCGGCTTAAACATAAAACAAATACAAAAAGCAGAAGTGAAGAGGAGAGGAGGCGAGAAAAAACAACAACAGCTGCTTGGAGCTCCATTTCCAGCCGAAGTCACATGTGGAGTTGTTGTTTCGGCTGACTACTGCGCTTCGTTCCAGTAGCAAAAGTTTTCATTTTTCTTTTGCAGTTGTTTTTGTATGGCGTCGTGAAAAGTGGAGTAAATGCAATTTATAGGCGAATATTTCAATTCAACTATTTACGCCGGAAATTCGGCGACAGCGCATTGCAGCGTACAATGCTTGTCAAATGTTAGAAGTTGCCAGTTTTCAGACAACGCTGGAGTTGTGAAGGCAAAGCAAAGAGAAATTATTAGTAAAAGTTGTAAAATCATGTTTAAAAAAAAATTAGGTTAAAGATTCTTTTTTGGATTTTGTCTATAAGGCACCGAATCTTAGTCATCTAGATTTTCTAGCTACGATTTACTTGCTTTTCGAATTTGTATTATTTTCTTTTATTAGAATTAATAATAGGCTATAGAAGTATTCCAACCTGAAATATCTATTGTGCAGCCTCATTATTCTACAAACACAATTCTAGACTAGTTTTAAATCTTGTTATTGTTGTGGGCTTAATTTTTACTATGAGATTTGAAACTAGAATCCCACTGCCTCGGTAGTTTAATCTGCTTCTTGCAACTACTGGACTAATGCTAAGAACATGTTTAGCCGTTTCTTGCTCCTCTAGCCAGAGTTAGCATGAATTATTTTCTCCTTACATTTTAGAATTAAAATAAGCAAAGTTACTATTCAATAAAATTGTAGAATCTTTGTAAATATGGAGATAATTCGACGAGTTCATGAGAGATTATCTCATTTAATAAAAAGTTATCAAAGTTTGGGAGAAAAAAAAAATCTGCATTTTCCGTGCGACTTAAAATCGACAAAGGTAATACTCGTAACTATTCAAATAAAACCGATTTTCATGCAATCACCATCGCACCAAAAATATTATAGGAAACTCTAATTTGCTTTTTACTTTAAACTGCTTTTAAAATTTTGTTCACTCTTTTGAGGTTCGCTATTTAGAGAACTCCATTTAAAAATTTGGATGTTCACTATACCCAGACACGACTGTACTATTATTATTTATTTGTATTGATTTATTCCAAGTGGCAACTTTCACAAGAAAATTTATGGCATTAGTTAGGAAATCGATCTTCAAATATTCAAACATAAAAACACTTTTTAAAACAAATGAACTCTTTGTTTTATTACTTAATTTTTCCACATAAATGATAAAAGCAGAAAAATATAAATTTCAATATTCTGATCATGGATTTTTAACATTTAATTGTATAAACTAATATTTAACTGCAGTCTAAATAAAATCGTTGTCATATAAATAATTTTTGTCTAATTTAAAATCTGTATTAAACTTTCTTTAAAGGATGATTTTAAATAACTTTAAACTTTAAGGAAATCTTTTGTTGTTCAATTTATCATACTATAAAAATATATAAGCTTCTTTTTTTTAGCATTTCTCATATAAAATTCAAGAAAATCACTTCATTCTTTTCATCATACAAAATTCGAAAATGAAAATTACCTTAAAAAGTTCGTTAGCAACTCCTAATCCCTGACAAAGTTTTGCACTCAATGCTTAAGCCTTTTGGTAAAACACTTTGAATTAACCACAGAAAATATCCCTTTTCAGTGTCGGGTTAGCCACAATCGAATTTGGTACACTGACACCGACAACGCCGACGACGCCGACGACGACTGAAATATGTATGAATGAGAGTGAGTGTAACTCCACCTTAAAATCACTTCTTTTTTTTTGTTGGTTTTTTTTTTTTTTGTTTTGAGAAAAAGCACAATAAAATTTTTAATCCGATTATTTTCGAAAATTCAAGTAAACCGTACGAAGACTGCAAGTCGACTAAATAAGGAGCGCACAAAATGAAACTAACGAACGAACGACGAGGCAAGCGCGAATGAGACACGAAATCCTGTCGTGGAAAAACTACTTTCGTATGTTGTTAGTGTTGTGTTGCGTTGGAATGGGAGCGATGGGATATGGGAGAGGGGGTTTCTCTGCTGACAGCAACAGCGCACAAGAAGAATACAAAACAAAAAAAAGAAAAAAAGCCCAGTGGCTGGAAACGTTGCGAAAATTACGCAATTTCCAGCGTTTGGAAATCGGCAAACTTCCAAAAACAACAGCGGAAAACACCACAAGAGAAGTTCAATGAAATGCAATCAAAGTGCACAAATGAATGGAAAGCAAAAAAAGTGGAGTAAGTTCGAATACTAAGCCATGTAACACTTTCTTAATGAAATTTGAAATTTGACAACAGTGCAGTTCAAAACTTGCAATGTTGCCGAATTTCGTTTAAAATACAAAAACAAGTTCATTTGAAAATTGATTACAATCTAGTTAATATATTAAACTAAAAACAAACAAAACTAAAACACAGTGAAACCATGGCACCAACGGGCAACAACACAAACAACAATATTTTACCCTCGCCCTCCCCCACACGGCTCAAACGATTCATGAATTTGTTTCAACCAAAACCAACCACTTATGAAATCGTACTCTTGTGTTTTTTTTTTGTATTTTAAATAAGCCATAATCGTAAATTGCCTAAAACAGCCCCTGCTGCTTTAAGCCAACCATCGCACTCCAACCTCCCCCCCCCCATTTCCACAAACAGTGTTTAGCATAAAATACACACCAAATTATGATGGCTCTTTGGCACATTTCTTTCGAGGGGGTTGTTTATTATTATGAATGACGTTTTTGAAAGTTGTCAAAAGGCGCAACAAAGGCGCTTAAATGCGTAAACAAGCAAACTCTTGTGTTTATTTGTTTGTGTGTTTGTGTGTCTGTGTCAAAAAGGACACTTTATTGCGGCTTTTAATAGAGATGACTCAATATGTGAAACGTTTAATTTAAGCGCCAGATTTTAGACATAAAGTGTTGGTGTTTGTCAGTTGTGTAAATAAATAATTTTAAAGTTATTTGAACGTCTTTAAGTCGAAATGAAGACGCACGTGAAATTTGGCAATATGCGGTATTAAAACGCAGTGCTTGTCAAATGTATTGTACAAAGTTGCCAAATTTGTTTTGAAAAATATTAAAAAATATATGATATACTTGTATACATATGTAAAGTAAGTTATTTACATACTTTATATATTTAATTAGATTTGTTTTAAAAGTGGAACATCTTTGAAAATTTGTTGTTATAACTCAACTGTTAAACCATTTCAATTATTTTTAACAGTTTTGTGGCAAACATAAATTCTATGTATGTAAATACAAAAAAAATAATGTCTTTTTATTTCTATCTTTATATCTATCTATCTATCTATCTATCTATCTATCTATCTATTTATCTATCTATCTATATATCTATCTATCTATCTATCTATCTATCTATCTATCTATCTATCTATCTATCTATCTATCTATGTCTATCTTTCTTTGTAAATCATTCATTCATTCAATTTCGATGAAATATTGTGAATTTTCTGTGCTCACACTGAAGATATTTTTGGGCTAAAAAAATTTGACACGCCCACCTATTACGTCTTCAATTTTTGAAATGAAATTAAAAAGTTCGATGGATATTTTAATATTGCTCTGATAATAAATATTTTAAAATCGGTATTTGAGTTTGTAGAGTCGATAATTTCACAAAAAATGGGCGTGGTTGATCAGTTTAACGTCCAACGCCGGTACTCAGAAATACTATAGCGGGAAGTTATACTAACTAATAAACTATCTTAGCAACGCAAGATACTATGAGCTAGTATATAGTAAATGCTTAAAAAAAAATGTTTGATAACATATTTTTTTTTTTAGAAATGTCACTTCTCACTTCCTTGCTATATTAAAAAAAAAAGTTATGAGTTCTTGTTACCATTCAGCACAGCCAAGATGTATTCAAAGAAAGTACCTTCCTTTTTTGTAAATATTCAGACTAACAATTTGCTTTAAAAATAAACCAGTCTTAATTATTTCATACAATTTCCCCTTTCTCCGTAATTAATTCCGTAATTAATATTTTCCTTTCTCTTTACTACGAAAAAAAAACTATTAATTTCGTCAACCAGCAATGACATTTAATCACTCACTTTGTGTCACATTTCGTCCGTTTTCGAATTTTCTTATTCAACTTCTCACTTCCTTGCTATATTCCTGCCCTACCGTCTAATTCACTGCTTCTTACTCTCCGAAAACTTTAACACATTTTTGTTGTTGTTATAATGTTATAATACTCCCCAAAAAGCCGGCTTAATTATATATTTAACTTACTCATTTCTAACTTTTGCACACGTAACATGCGCTCACATGCGCTCTAAAATGACTCTCAAGCTAACAAACAGCTGTGTGTGCTCTCTCGCCATAACAACTGACTTCATATGAAAATGAGACGAAACAAAAACATCGCCAAAAGTTTGAGCGTCACTGTGCGTGCGAGAACCATGACCATCTGTTTGTGGACTTTGGCGACGTGAGTAAGATTACAACAACAGCAACAGCAACAACAACAACTAAAACAACTGTATTGATTTTTGTAAGTTCCGGGTCGAAAAAACAGCTGTTTTCAAGCTAACGGTCATATGCACACATTTCAATACACATACACGCACACACACACACACACACACTTATGCAGCTGCCTGCCTCTATGCTTTGCAATAGTGTCTGTGGTTAGGGGAAAGCGCTGTCGGTCGACGCTTACGATGTGAATAGAGAAAAGACCTAGGGGGGTAAAAGCCGCATTGGGTTAAGAGAGCCTTTGCGGCCATACGAAACGCAAAAGTGGGTTGCATTTTCGATACGAATTTTTTTTGTTTTTGTTTTCGTTTCGTTTCTTTTCGTTTTGTTGTTTCCAGTTCTACTACGGGCGGAAACAACGGCCGCGTTATAGGTAAGTGAGCGCGTGGGGCATGGGGGTTGGGTGGGCTATGGGGCCGTGGTGGTTATGCGGTTGTGGAAGCGCAGACATTTGGAGTCGTTCGTTCTGCGTTAGTAGGGCAATTGGAAAATTCGATATTTTTTTCGCATTTGGGCGAGTGAATTAGAAATGAAATTCATTTGAAAAATTTTTACGTATTTTAATTTTTATATAAAAAAAAGTTCGAAATTTTAAAATAACGATTAAATAACGGTTAAATTTTGTTTAAATATATGAAAAGATTTGATTGTATAATTACCTTTTTGCGTAAAATTTCTGTAGCGCTCTTAAAATTTAATAGACGAAAATCTTTGAAATTTTTTTGGTTTTCCTTTTTTTTTTGGTTTTTTGGATGGAGAAGAAAAAAGCAGTTAATTTGTTGTTGTTGTTTTTGGTTTAGAATTTCTTGTTGTTGTTTTTTGTTATTGGCAAATTTAAGTTTTAGCAAAATTTGTTAAATTTTTTTTTCTTTTTCACTTAAGCACTAAACAAAAAATGGACTTTTTTTCTGTATTGGTTAATTTTTCTATTTAAATGGCCGTTATTTTTTTTCGATATTTAAGCGTTATTCAACAAAAAAAACTTTGAAGCACACACACAGTCTTTGTTTTTGGTTTTGAATAATTTGGCAAAAGAACTTTAAATTTTTTTGTTATTATCGAATATTTTTGAAAATTTCTATTATCTCAAATGTAAATGTTTTTTTAATGCATAAATTTTTAATATTTTTTGTTGTTGTTGTTGTTCTTATTTATTTTGCGGCGAAGAAATAAACTCTGAAACCGAGAAATAAACTTTAGACGGATATTGATTTTTCTGCTGCTGCTGCTTTATGAAATGTGAAAAGAAAATCGTTTTGTTCTTGTCTTTATTTTTGTATTATATGGAATGAGGAAAATTTGTTGTGTTCTGTTTTTGAAATTTCGAAATTTCGCTTCTCGAAAACACGCTCGCAAACACTTTTCAAGCTTCGGTTGTGGAAATTGCGGATTTTTCACAATTTTCCATGGATTTTCACAATCGGTTCAATGGTGAAAATTTTCAGCAAATTTGAAATTGCTCTTTTTTTTTCTTTTCTTCTTCTATGCTTTGTGAGTGTGTGTGTAAGTGGTATGAAGTAACTTCGGTGACGGCCTCAATAACCGGTTTTTTTTATCGTTTGCTATTTGGCTGGTTTGTTTTTTGCTTCCTTTTAAGCTCGCAGTTCGCTTGGTACTGAACGCCAGCCGTCAGCAGTTTTTGCCTTTAGAGCTTTTCTACGCCTTGGCTAACATTCATGCCTGCCCTGCCCTGCTTTTGTCCGCACTTTTCCTCCCCTCTTTTGTCTATAAGCTGACGTGCGATGTTTTTCGTCGCAGCCCCAGCTCAGCACACGAACATGTGACATTTCTGACCGTTATATTTGGAGTGTTAGTGCGCAAGCGCCATTTTTGTATGCGTTGAACTGTTACTCCAAATTGTGACAGTCATTTCGCTTGACAGCTGTCAGCTGTTTAGCAGAGCGTTTGCACATATGAGTGTGTGTATGTGTGAGTAACTGGTGTTAACAAGAGCCAATTGAAATTTGTTAACTTAACAAAAAATTAAAGTAACACATTTTAAAAATATTTGCCTACTTCCTTCGGATAATTAAAGGATTTTCAATTAAAATATATATTAAAAATTATTAGTTACAAGCTGACCCTGGTATTCGCTCCATTCACTCGATTCAGTTCGTCAAATGTATAAAGTTTCTCGAGCACTACAAGTAAATCCAGTTCATTCAGTTTATTTAGTCTAACCAGTCTAATCAGATGTACTGATTCAGATCATCTAAGTTTATCCAGTCAATGCAGTTAATTAAATTCAGCCAATCAATTAGGTTATTCAACTCCTTGAGTTCATCCAATTTATTCAATTCATCAAATGTAGCGCATATATTAAATTCAATCAGAGTATTAAATTCATCCAACTAAATCAGTTTCCAAGAAAGTGATCATACCAACTCTTATACGTAATTTCAGAATTTTAGGAACAATATAAGTGAAATGACCGAATATTTTCCGTTAATTTCAAAGTTATGATTGTAATAGATGACCATTTCAAATTGTATTAAGCATTAACCAAAACCGGATCCCAATGTGTACGAAATTTTAATGAAATTGGTTCATCGGTTTTCGAGTTTAACAAGAACACCAGACAGAAAGACGTGGAATTTTATATATATTAGCATAATATTATTATTAAAAAATTGTATTTAAACAAAAGTCTTTAAAAGGGAAACAAATCTTTTAGAGTGCAGAAATTGTGATTTATCAGCGATATCCAAGTTAAATACTTACAGAGCAAACAAATGCTTTTTTAGTGATCTGTAACTCGAAAATCGGTTGTTTGTATCGATACTTGAAAACGATATCGTCAGCTCGACGACGTAAATTTGCTTCATATAATTGGATTATCGAACTAAATCACTAAACGCACGTCCTACAAATGTTAACACCCATTTGAAGTTGGCTTTGTTGCTTATTTTCCATGCTTTTACCTTTAACGGACATTACCCATTTGGCATTGTATTTGTAATCGAATTAAACATAAAAAATTTATGATGCATTTTTTTGAATTTTCCCCAAATTATGAAAGAAAAAGGAAGTTCGAATGATTGCATCCGAATGTTTGATAGCATTTAAACGGGGAACCGAAATACTTGATGCAAAAACGATAGGGAGCTATCGATAGAGAGCTATCGTTTTCGTGCGATAATTGAATTACTCGATTCCACCCTTGGTGAGCGTGAAATTTTGTTCAGCCTCTAACTTTTCCATACTTTGTTTATAAAAAATGGAAAACTATTATTTTTTTGGGGGAAGGATTCCAAGCGAAGATAATTCAAATTAGAGTAGAAAATGACAGCTCGAAAAGTTGAATGCTAGTTGTCGTCGAAGTTACAAAAACAAAACTTGTTAATCTAACAATGAAACGACTTAATTTAACCAGCATTGTCGTGTAAATTTAAAGCGAAAAATCATGTTAAAATAACACTAGATCATTTTCAAAAATATGTTTACTAACAGTGTAAAGGAAGGTGTATGTCTTTATTTATTTTTTTCCTTCTTTTTTCTTTCTTTATTTCTTTCTTTCTTTCTTTCTTTCTTTCTTTCTTTCTTTCTTTCTTTCTTTCTTTCTTTCTTTCTTTCTTTCTGTCTTAATTTATTTCTTTATTCTATCTTGTTCAGTTTTCACGGCTTAATCGAGTTTTTCCAAACTTTAAACATATATTGTATATCGGGTTGGGTCTGAAAGGAAATCTGTCTATATCTGGCTATATGAAATTTTGTAGATCTGCGGGTCTGGAATTCGAGAAATTAAATAAGTTAATTAATTCTCTAAATATAACTCCCAAAAATTTAATAGAACTGTATAATTCCAAATGGGTGAAGCTGGAAAGAAAGTTAATCTTAATCAACTAAGAATTTTAGATTTGATTATGTAAAAGGAAACCGAATATCGTCGAGTATTTTAAGTTTACCATGAATTGGTTATAATTTGGTTAATATTACTTTTGTTCTGTTTTTCATCAGATTATTTGAGTTTTCTTTAACCTGATCTGGAAGCAAGAAAAACAATTTTGTTGAAATATTCGATTAGATGTCATCGGTTTATTGTATTTATACTAACAACGTTTCTAATGGATTTATTGGCTTTCGTTTTGAAGCATGACACATATTACCACAAAATTATTTAATTATTTTAATTAATTTACTTATGCAACACTCAAAATTCCAAAAATTTATTATTGCGACAAAATTCGAAGAAAGACTAAACCTTTTATCCTTCTTCTATTATATCCCTGACTTCTATAAATACGCAGAAGCAAACAAACATTGAATACCTTTAAAGAAAAAAAAACACGATATTATAAAAAAAAGGTAATTATTTTAAATTGCGTACTAAAATAGATCACCAAGTAGCGCTACCAACCGTGAACCCTTCCTAAACCACTCGTACCCTAAACATGGACGGCGACAGCTACCAACTTGTGTAACCCTATTCTCTGTTGTTTTCAAAAATGTCTTCACTTGTGTCTGTGTCTGTTCGTGTGTTAGTGTTTATGTTTGTGTATGTGTCTGTGTGTGTGTGTGTGATATTTATTTTAGTAGTTGTGTGTGCGACATTATTTTCTGTTCAGTTTTCTTCGTGGAGCGAGTTCTCTCTTTAATTACAATAATTGCATGGCGAATAAACAATTCAAAAAATGTTGCCTACTTGCAGGCGCATTGGCGGCTGCGACGGCTGCGGCTAGTTTGCACAACCGAGCAACTGTTCTTTGTGTAAGTCAACTCTTTGTGTGCTTGCGCTGCAGTTTTTCGAATTTGTGGCGTGCTCAGCTGTGGTAAATAGCTTCAGTTGTACTTATTATGGTAATAAAAGTTGTACAAAAGCCACCTAAATGTATGCTACATTAAAATGTGTTATTGGCGGAATTATTGGTGCGGCGAGGGGCGAGCTAAGGCAGCGAAGTTGCTGTGGCAATACTAAAGTATTTGGCTATAGTTTATAAATAAATAAGTTTCCTTTTAGAAGTTTTGCGATATTATTTTTTCTTATATATTTTACGCCTGAAATTATGCAATAAATATTGGCGAACGAGCGAAGAAGGTAAGAACTAAGCGAAGACTTGACTTTAAATCAAGATAAAAATGATATAAATAAAGCTAATGTGCTCATTGTTGGATAATTTGCCTTTAGGCGCCTGAAAGTATGCACGGTTTTATTGATTATTGCGATTTGTTTGTCAGAACTGAGTTATTGCAATTCAATATTTTCGCATTCTTGCTATTTTATTTGTATATCATGTATGATATAAACTGTTTGCATTTATTTAATTTGTAAGTTGGAAAATTTCAAATGCCTAAAAGTATACCTTAAGAGATTTAAGTAATAATTTGCTTTTAAATTAAAATGAATTATATAAAATGCTGGCTGCATTTACAGATATACTCGTACCTAAAATTAGGCTTTACATTATTTTACAGTTTTCCTTTCTAATGTCCTTAGAGTCTCATATTTTCTATTTAACTATTCTCGAGCTATAACCTTCGTCTGGTAATCTTAATCAGCAATGTCCTTGCAGAGTTCACATTCACAATTTGAGGAAATTTTTTGTTGTTGGCAACAGTTTCATTTACCAAAGTTAAATTTCTGATAATGTACAAAAATTGTATTTCGCTTGTTGTTTTCTATTGAGATATGCAATTGCAACGAGGACACCCATACACCATCACATACATACGAGTATATGCAATGCGAACAAAGTAAGTATATATTTTATTTTATAACTTCCGGTGTTGCCACTGCGATTTCCGTTTGCAGTTGTTTTTGTTGTCGCTCGAATTTTGCGTCTAAAATGTTCAAACTTTTACGAGCGGCAAAGTCGAGTTAGAAGTTTCTTAAAAAAGAACACGTCGAGACAAGGATATAAATGTACCACGCACATTCTCGAGGAGTACTCCGAACAAGTTAAGGAACTGCAAAGAGCAACAAAACTGAAAAAAATAAACTAGTTTTATTTTTCTTGGTCTTCTCGAAAGTGTGACAGTGTTGCTACTCTCAAACGTTATTAAGTTTAATTAATACGTTTACAAGTTACTCTACCTGTTAAGTTTACCCGGATAAGGAGTCTCTCTGCTTTGGGTATTTACTCTGACTGACGTTGACTTTGCCTTAGCGTAAACGAAAGTTTTTAATTAACGGTTTTTTAAGTTTGTGTTTGTGATTTAATAAGAGTATAAATTTTAAATTTAGACTTCCGTTTCCGGCTTTTGGCGCTCAATTGAATTTTTCGCTGTTTAAAGTTGCCGGGAAAATTAAATTCAAGGCTTTTTGCTTAGCCGCTTCGCAAAAATCAATATCGAAAAGTGTCGGGTATATCCTTTTGACATTTAGAACTAAATTTATTACCACCTTTTGCTGCTAAACAGGGAGGCGTGCCGTCGCGCCTAATTGTGGCACGAGATTCTCAAGTCCAATTGCTAAAGGATTTTTGTACATTATTATATTTTTTGTTTTTGTTGTCGTATCGTTAATAAATAACTTAATTAGTGCTTTTGTTGTTGTTGTTGTTCGTATTTCTTGCCGTTTCGGCATTTTTATGTGCTCCGCCACTGTGTAATTTCGTAAATTTTCTTGAATTGCGCAAAATAATTGCGTTCGTTTTTGCTCGCTCTTCTTTTTCTTTGGCAATTTTTGGGCACATAAAGGACGAGATGCTGAGCGAGTGTCCTTTGTCGTTGGTTTACCACTCCACGAGGAGGCAGTAAATGTAGATGCAAAGGAATAGGAAGAATGGTTTTTTGTGGCTGAGTGTAAAATTAATGACATTGCGTAAATTTTGCTGCGTTTTTTATTTTTCAATTTTTTTCTTTTTTTAAAGGTTAAAGAGATTTTTTGTTGATATTATGAACAATTGAAATTTTTTTTAAATAACTGTGGGAAAATATTTATACTTTTTAATTAATAAGGTATAACATAAATTCAAGTATTGTATATTTTTTTTATATAATAAGCTTTTTTTTAAACTTAGCTGCTTGAAACTATTGAAAGCTTTTAAAACTGAAAACAGGTTTTTAGAGCTTTGAAAGATTTTTGTTATATTAAAGCTGTTTAAAACTTTACAACTTTAAACTATTGAAGTTTTTTAAAACTCCCATCTGGTTTTATAGTGCTTTTAAAGATTTTTTATATTAAAGCTTTGCAAAACTTTGCAATTTTAAAATATTCAAGCCTTTTAAAACTCACAACAGGTTTCCAGAGCTTCGTAAATATTTTTTACATTGGAGATTTTTTAACATTTTGCAACAGTAAATTATTCAAAACCTTCAAAACTTAAACTATTCAAGCTTTGTAAAACTTACAAGTGTTTTTCAGAGCTTTATAAATATTTTGTATATTAAAGATTTTTTGAAACTTTCCAACTGTAAAATATTCGAGCGTTTTGGAACTTAAACTATTTGAACTTTAAGGAACTTACAATCGGTTTTCAGAGTTTTCAGAGCTTGCAAAGTTTTTTTATTTATAAAGCTTTTTTAATGCAAACAGGTCTTCAGATTTTCAAAAGTTTTTTATATTAAAGATATTTCAAAACTTTACAACCTTAAAAAATTCGAGCCTTTTGAAACATGCGAAAGGTTTTCAGAACTTTTATTGTTTACTTTCAGTATTTAACTTTAATTTTAAATTTTAAAAGTTTCATTATGCCAAAGCTTTAGAAAGCTTTTTTTGATTTAAATCAATTACTTCTATATAATATTAATAAAATGTAAAATATATTAATCTTTAATAATATAAGAGTTTCAAATTTGTTACAATTTTCTTCACTAAGCTTTTAAGTATCATTTTTAATATTACTATATAAAATATATTTTCTCTCACAATTCATTTAAATATTTTCTAGCGTTATTTAGAAATGTTTTAAAGTAAAAATTATACCACAAAATTATACATAATATTGAAAAAAAGGTTTTATAGATTTGTAGAACTTTTCTTAAACTATTTTCTTTAACATTAAACTTTTAGAGCTTTTAAGCTCTATTGGCATTTAAAATTTTTCCGTAATTAATTTTGCACTTGCATTAATTTTGACCAATTTCACGTTACTTTGTGCCACTTAAAAGTCTCTTCCACTCGGCCATTACTTTGGAAAGAAACAAAAAAGAAAACAGCCTGACTTGGCTACGACGCCATTTTGTGCGCTGTCATCACTCTGACGTCATTGTTTTATGTCTTACGACATTAAAACTTTTGTATGAAAAATTACCGAAATCTTTACAAAGCCAGCCATAACAACAAAAAATGTCGACGGCGGTGGGCAATTTATTTAGAGACGGACACTCCCCGTTGTGCGAATGTATTTTTTTATTTTTGCAATGATTTGCAAAAATAATAACAACAAAAACAACCACAACAAGAGGCAATGAATACTCATTTCCGTTGACGCCATCATTTTAAAACGCTTACTTAAATCCCAGTTTTAATTCGAATGGCCAAAAAAATTGAATTTAGGTACAACGAAAACAAAACAAAAAAATTGAAAAAGTAATTAGCGTAGCACACTTTTGTGCGCTACAAGAAAAGAGGAAATTAATTTTTTTGTGTTCGCTACAAAAGCAGCAAAATGAAGCGAACAGCCGGCTTTTCCGGCGTTCGGTGGTAAATACGAAAAATTAATTTATTTGCGCCTAAAAGACCTTAAAACCGTTTCACACACATACACAAAAAATATTGCGTGTGGAAAGTGTCTGTCGAAAAGAAATCTGTGACGCCTTTCCACCTGAATGTGGGCGTGGCTTTCGCGTGTGTGTGTGTGTGCCTGTGTGTATGAGTGAACGCGAACCAATAAAATGACCTTGAAAGCTGTTGAAACCAAATACAGCTGCCTAAAAGAATGCTAAGCAAATGACCAGAAACGAAATAGAGCCATTTAGTGCGGCAGCCTGAGAGTATGCTAACAGAAAAATGATGAAAAGAAAAGAAACAAACGCCACAATGAAAGGAAATACGAAATTAATAACAATAACAACAAAATCAAATAGTTTCGGCCGCAAAGAATAAAAGTTAATGAAACCATTTCCATTTCCATTTGCCGATGTTGTTGTTGTAATTTCATGGCTATTTGCGGCACAAACGAGGCGGAAGATAGTTTACTTAAATTAAAGCACAGTTAATTTGCTGCCAAGCTATGATTAAGTTTAAATAAAAACTACTTTAAACTTTTTTTTCAAAATTAATTGAAAACGTTCTTCAGTTGGCAACGTGCTGCAGTAATTACTTTTTCATAGACTGCTCTGCTCTATGCCCCAAGCAGTTCGTCGACCGCAAAAAAAAAGGTAATTTTTTGCAAAAGTATAGCCTACCTTTAGGCGGTCGCGTACAACATGTCGATTGCTATTTTATACACAAGTGCACCTTAAGCATGTGCTTGAGTACTTAAAAAGGTTTTCGTTTGGTGTTTTTCATTTCACATGATTTTTATTTCACTTTTTTTTTTTTGTAAATTGTGTGAAGTGGTTTCCAATACATTTTACACGCACACACACACATACACTGAAGTGCCTTAATGGCCCCTAATAAGTGTTGGAATAAATGTCGTTTGCCTTTTTTCTGTTGCTGGTTTGAGTAAAATAGAAAACTTTTGCACACTTTTGCACTGAAGGGTTCAATTTTAAAACAACAACAAAAAATAGGCTAAAACAAAGGTTGCCACACAAATTGACACATTTACGCATTTGGCAATCAAATGAATGACACATTCGCCTTTTATATGTATTTGTAAGTGTTAAAGTTAAAAAGAATTTATAGTATAATGTTAAAATAACATTTAAATAATATCAAAAGTTTGAATTTAAATTAAATAATATTATGGAGGAAGTGGACTGCCAAAGCTGCCTGATAAATTCAATTACAGTCTTAAATATAATCAAATATTCTACAAAATATTTATTCAATACAAATAATTGTTTGTTTAAAACAATGCAATTTTTAATTAAAACTCCACCTACAACCGATTTTATATATACAAGGTGGCGCAAAAGAAGTCATCCGATGTTGTTTGGCTCTTTTTTTTTTTCTAAATAAAAAACTTCGATTCTGTTTTTTGATTATGTTTATTTAGACCTTTAGAATTAATTGTGTTAAGTCGAGAAGATGATATCGGATAAATGGGCGCCGTCACAATTGATTGCCATACGGGCTCGTTTTATGACATTTTCCATCACTTCGGCGAGAGTTTCGGACGATAAATTATCGCATTCGTGTCGGATATTTTCCTTGAGGGCTTCCAAGGTCTCAGGCTTGTTGATGTAAACACGAGACTTCAAAAAACCCCATAAAAAGAAGTCCGGGACCGTTAAATCGGGCGATCTGGCGGGCCAGTGCAAATCGCCAAAACGCGAAATTAAGCGACCCGGAAACGCGGCCTTCAGAATGTCGGTTGTGGCTCGTGCAGTGTGTGCTGTTGCTCCGTCCTGTTGGAACCACATGTCCACCAGTCCTAATTCGTCCAGTTCGGGCAGAAAAAACTCGGTCAACATTGCCCTATAGCGCGCACCGTCCACTGTTGTCGTTTGACCCGCGGCGTTCGGTCCGATGACTCCTCCAGCGTGAACAGCGCACCACGCAGTCACTTTGAGCGGGTGTAATGGTTTCTCGTGCATCACTCGCGGATTTTCGGTTCCCCAGAAGCGATAATTTTGCTTGTTCACGTACCCGCTGAGGTGAAAATGAGCCTCATCGCTCATTATGATTTTTGTATCTGTCTAGTCCACAAATGTCAAAACAGATTTGACATTGGCGGCCATTTGCAAAAATGAGAGCATCTTCCAATAGGGTGATTAATTTTGCGCCACCCTGTATAAATCAATTAACAGCGTTAATTGAAAATACTAACTGTTTTGCATTCAAACGCTTTTAACTTTATACTAAACAGAAAAAAAAATGTTTGTTTATAAGAAGAAAAATTGGTGATTGTCAAGAATCGAACCTGGACCTACTGTGTCAGGGACAAACTCCTTACGACTGTGCTACCGACGAAGCTGAATAGCAACAAAACAACTTAGCACATGATTTTTAACTTTTTAATTAATAAATTAATAAATACAAATAAAAGTTTGCTTTAAATATGAAATTAATTGCATTAATGAACACTTTTGTCAAACATTTTTACTTTTTTAGTTTATGGCAGAAAGATTTTTTTTTGCAGTCGTCGGCGAACGGTTCTGGAAGCTACCAAATTCTCGATGTCAGCCGCAATTATTTTGGATGAAGTAAAAAGGTCCTTCTTGGCCAGAGCAACAATCCTGCTGCAATCCGTTGTTACCGTTATTTTTCGTGGTCTGCCTTGAGATCCATGGATTGGTTTAACTTTGGGAGCATTGTAAACAGAGTTCCGTGACCGTCTCAATAATTCGGCAATTTTACGTGCAGTGAAACCTTTTCCACCGACCCTCTGAGCGATTCGACGTTAATCTGGTATGCAGTCTGACTTGCGACCCATCTAGTTAATTTATATGCCTAACTTGTTTTTTTCTAATTATAGCCAAAAAGTATAAAACACTTACCAATTACGAAATACTGACACAAAAATTAAATACACAACTAAAAATCGAACAAAAACCGAATGGCCCTATTATTTTGACCATTTTGATATAAGCTACTTTAAGCAAAATAAGCTCGTACAATAAAATAACTGTTAAATTCACATACGAGTGTTTTGCGTTTGACGGCATTGCCAGATTCTATTTAATATATCAATTAAAAACTGAATAAAGTTAAAAAAAATGTGCCCAAAAATTGTTGATCAAATATTTTTCAAAATCTTGGCCCTGTTATTTTGAACATGAGTGTTTATGTTTAATACAAAAAAAAAACTTTGCTGATTGAATTAAGTTTTAATTAAGACTTCATCCACAACAGCTTTCGTTAATATAATTAAAAATACAAACTTTTTGTACTCTATAACTTCTCGATTTATCTGAAATATTATTTTAATTATTAGTTTCAAATACAAAAATAATTGTTTTAATTAAATAATTAATAGAAAATTAAATATCAATCTGGAAAAGAGGCTGCCTAGATACAGAGCCACGACCAAACATTGGCACAAAGCTTGGCTAGATACAAAACTTGCAATTGCATACAAATTTACATTTTCGAGTTTTTCTATTTATTAATAAATTAATCAATACGAATAAAATTTTATTCAATTATTAATCTTGCCTGAAAAATCTTTAAAAAAAACTAGCGAATATTTTCAAATAAGAAATTAATTGTTATACTTAACATTTTCATTTCAAAAGTTCAGACTTGTTGATAAATATTTGTTCAATATAACGAATAAATTTGCTGAATCGACAAACTGTGTCTAACACAAGTGCAAATAATTTCAATTAACCAATTTCCTTTCGTCGCTGTGTATTGAAAGTAATTTTGCTTAGCATACCTGTCGGCTATTTAACTAATGGCCAATGATTTTAGCATACCTTTAGTATCCAAATGGTTTACTTAGGTTGACAACGCTTAAGTAATCTGGTAAACTATGTCATCTGCCACCATAACCCAAAGTAGGTATTTAATTGAAATTTCATTTTTGATTAACTTCAAAAAAAAATACAAATAGTTACTTTGTGCTTGATGTTAGCCTCCTAAAAGTATGTTATTTAATTTAATAATGTCAATGCTTGCTTTTTAAGAACTATATTCAATTTTTACTTATTTTGTTAACACATGCTTTTAAAGTAAACTTTCCGGAGCATTAACTAACTTTTCTTATGCTTAATTTAGACTGCATACTTTAAGGAGTTTATTTTCAACTTTATATTTTTATAGCATACTTTTGGGCGTTTTAATAATAAATTATAAAAGTACATTTTTAAACGAGAATGTTTATTTTGGATTACCTATTTTTATACGAATATTCCAAAGAATTTCGTCCTCAATATGATTCCATATCTGTTCTGCTTTAAGCTGCATTATAAATTTTCCAATATGTCGAAGGAGCTCTTAAAAACCAATAAAGCCACTTTATGTGCTTAATGTCAAATTGATGGCAGCACTCGAATAAGAGAAACGGCTAAAATGAGGCAATGAGACGAAAAATTGCTTAGCATATGAATACCGAATGGGCGTGCGGCATGCACCGACATGTGATATGTGCGAACGATATGCTTAACGCATATGCTGCATCATGCAGCACAGTACAGCAGACGAAATTCGCCAAGGTGCAAGGATGACAATTGAAAAAGTGCTTAGTAAAAAGCAACAAAAAAATTATTGTCCGGCGATTTTATTGATTTTTTTTTTCAACTTTCTTGGTGTTGCATATATGTATATATATGTACTTGTATATATAAAATAGTATTTAAGTAATTTAATGACTACATCCTTGACTTTTCCAGCCAACAAAACTTGTGTGCAAAACTTAAAAATCTCGTCAAAATTAGTAAACGAAATGTAGGCAGACAGCGCAGACAGGCAGCATCAATTGCATTTTGTCTCTTCGTCGGACAGAAAATTCCAATTGACATCCTTGAAGTGGTCTGTTGAAAACTACAAACGAAAAAAAAAACGAAGAATGAGTAATTATGTGGTCATGTTGCGATACCGATATGAATGCGGTTCGATTGCAAAATGTCATTTAGACAAAAGTTCATTAAATTATTGCCTGCTTTTAGGCGCACAAGACGCGACTGAGCCAATTCTTGGACGCCGGCAAATTGCTGCAGTATACACTTTGGATGGCACTTTTATATTATTCTGTTTTTTTTTTTTTTTTTGAATTCTCTGTTTTACCATCTTGGCAAAGATACGATGTGGCGGAGAAAAAAAAAGAAATTAAATGACATGAACAATTCGAACAAAGTTCGGTCAAATTGGTCGGTCGGAATGTGTGAAGAAATTTATAAAAATTTAAAAATTGTATTGAAAAAGTCGACTTTTTTTTTGTTGTATTAATTTATTTTTTTTTACACACGCTCACGTTTGCGTAACATACATAAATATTCGTTTGCCTTATCCTGTGGCTTGGTTTTTCAACATCAGCTGCAGCAGCAGCGGCAGCAGCAGCAGGCAAAGAAACCTCAGGTGTATGCGGCGCCGTAATAAACTGCGGCAAAGCTTGGCTAAATTATAATATTCACCTACTCGATGCGATACACCGCAGGACTCCTTTGGCTTCTTCGTTTTCCTCTTCTTCTTCTTCGTCTTCTGCTTCTGCTTATGTTTCTGACTCATATCGTATGTGGGGATTTGGCGTTTGACGGCTTGTTGCAATTTATTTCAGGATATTATGCCGTTATCCTTTGAGAAATACTTGTTAGACGTGATCAGAGGGTGCTGCGGGATATTCGAATGGCAAGGGAATTCCCTCCAAACTCGGGTGAATTTCTTGATGCCATACTGACTTATTTGGATTTCAAACGGTGCAACTTCAAAAATTTCCCTAAAAGGATATTTTTCAAATTTTATTGAAAATTCTGATTTTTACTGCATATATATTACAATCTATACTACTAATAAAAGTACTTTTCAGTACAAACTAAAATTACCTTTTGGGAAATTTATGAAATTTTATAACAAAATTAGTATTTTCTTTGCTTAGATAAATTCCATTTTTATTTTCCTAAAGGGAAATTTATAAAATTTCATTAAAAAATTCTAGTTTACACTGTATATATAACTATCGACAATACTACTAAAAAAAAGTACTTTTTAGTACAAGAAAAAAATTCCCTTTTGGGAAATTTAAAAAATGTTATTACAAAATTCTAATTTTCACTGTATATATATAACTATCTACAATAGTATAAAAAAAAAGTACTTTTTAGTACAAAAAATAAGTTCCATTTTGGGAAATTTTTAAAATTTCATGCCAAATTCGTATTTTCGCTGCATAGATGAAATACTTTTTATTAAAGTACTCTTAAGTCAAAAAAATTAAATTTCCCTTGCTTCCAAATATTGTTCTTTTTTTGTTGTCAAAATTAATCTTTGTTAACATGTTTTAAACAAAAATTCAATTACTCCCCTTTACACTAGTCAATTAAACTTGCTGCTTAAAAAGCGAATTTTCATATAAGCAAGGAAAAACTTAAATATTCTTAGTAAAAATTAAATTGGAAAAATTTAAGTCATTTATTGACTAAAATTTCCAATTTTGTCAATCACAAAACTTAATCAAAACTTTAATCACATCAACATACACAACCTTCAGCCAAACCCTGTGCGCTATGTACAACCCATCTGCACACCGTTTCGCTCCTAATATCGGTACATCAATTCCATCTTCATTTGCTGCCAGCTACCATTCTCAGCGGATTCGTCAGTGCGCATAATTCAAGCCACTTTATTGAATTTGCATTTTGCATTCGAACCAATAAAATCCGTCGTCCTGTACCCATCCATGTCCAATGTCTGTGCGGGCGGAGATAAAATGTTGTCTTGGCGGCTCGACTGGCACATGGGCAGAGGAGGGGAGCTCAAGAAGAGGCAATATTTTTTGGAGAAAAAAAACAGAAATAGAAAATATGACAATGTGCCAGCCAAGTCGGCCGGTTTTTATTATTATTATTACAGCAAAGCAGATTGAGTCGATAGTGCAGTTGTCATTTAGTTTAATGGCGAACCTGCAGAGATCTCTTGAGAATTTACGATTATTACTTGTGCAGTTGCATATATTTAAAACAGTTTTTTTCTCCTTTTAATAAATAATTTAAAGACTATGAAAAAGTTATAGAAGTTTTGGACAGTTTATTTTTATATTTATAGGTTCTATTTACACATTTGAAAAATGTCCTTTCTGGGTAATTTATAAAATTCCAATATCCTGCGCGAAAACAAGTAATTTTCCACTTAAAGAGGGTTTTTAAAGATTTTTTAAAAATTTCCCTTTTTGGGAATTTTTTTTTTTATCGCTTTTATAATTCTAAAAACCTGTAGTTTCAAATGCAATTAATAATAGTTTCTTTTATAATCAATCAAATTCATTAAACATTTAAAATCAAATTTAATTTTTGATCAAAAATTACTTTCCTTTATATATGTACAAGTATATGAATGAAGTAAAAACTACAACAAGAAATTGTAATTTTTTTTATACCACTTGCGCAAACAAGTCATTTTTCATTAAAGAAGGGTTTTTGAGGACCAATTTCCCATTTTGGGAAATTAATATTTTTTTTTTTTTATTAAAATACTAATAAAAGATTTTTGTTCGAAAGTTTTATACAGTTTACTTTTATTTATAGGTTTTCTTCTCATTTAAATTGCTTTAAGAAAAAACTTTAAAGAATTTCCCTTCTGGTTAATTTATAAATTTGCAATATCTTGCGCATAAACCATTCATTTGCCATTTCAGAGAGGTTTTCAAAGAGCGTTTAAAAATTTCCCTCTTTTTAGGAAATTTTTATTTTATATTTTTTACAATTCAATAACCAGAAATTTCATACTTAAATAAAAGTTAATATTAAAATAAAGAGAATTGCATTAAAAATTTTATAAAAAATTTGGTATCAAATCAACCTTTTTATTTATGAATTAAAACTACAACAACAAAAATTTCAGTATCCAATTTTGATTACTCTTGCGCAAAAGAAAAGTTATATGTCATTTAAAAACGTTTTAAAAGACCATTTAAAAATTTCCCTTTCTGGGAAATTTTTATTTAACTCTATTACAATTCCAAAAACCTGAAATTTCATATGTAAATAATATTTTGCGAGCAAATTTGAGCAATTTAGATTAAAAATTTAATTCAAATCTAATTGTTAATCAAAAATTATTTCCTTTTTTATTTCGTGAAATAAAAACTACAAGAAGACATTTTAAATTTCTGTATACAAATTCAATTCCTCTTCTTTTCTCCTCGCAGCACAATTTCCAACGCAATAAAGTACCTTGAGCGCTGAAAATCTGAAAATCCCACACTCGCACTTGAATCTTTTTGTCGGTAGTGTCATAATCCGTATTTTGAGTTCTGCCTCATAATCTTCAATATCTTGATGGCGGCTTTTATTTTTATTTTTTGTTTTTGTTGTTGTTGTTTTTTTTATATAATTTTTATTTTTCTCCTTATTCATTTTTCGTTCCGAGGCACTGTAAATATGCTTTTGCCTTTTTATTCCTTTGGCGGCTGCTGCTGCGATAAGCCGGCAGAATGCTAGTATGTGCAACTGTGCGGGGCATGCAACAAAAGTGCACCGTGCGAGTTGCCACGAGTGAAGGGAACATGGTGCGACGGTGATTTTTTTCTTCCTTTTTTTGTTCCCATACACAACACATGCAGCTGTAGCTTTCGCTTGGTAAAATAAAATAAGTTGTGTTCTTGTTGTTGTTGTTGTTTTTTTTTTTTTGTTCACAAACAGTTAAAATAAAAATCCAACATGCAAAGGTATTTACACAGCAGGAAATTTTTTATGGTTGACTGCGACTGCAACGGAATGTGGAGGCTAGTGCAGCGCAGTGCATCGGTGGCACGCTGTCGTTATATAAGAAATAACGATTTTGTGTAGAATTTAAGAAATTTAAACAGATTTATTAAGTTTAAAATGAATCTCTGAAAATATCCCAGACAGTTTAAAATAACTCAATTCAAGAATTTCCTCAGGGAATTTCTTGAAAATTTAATTTAATTGTGTTTTTTTGCTGTTTTAAGCTTATAAAAGCACATTTTGCTGATGTACAAAAAAATTCCTTTGAGGGAAATTTTTGAGGACATTTTTAGCTATATAACTTTTCTCCCTAAAACTAATAAATATACCAATAAATATAATTTTGGTCAATTTTGAAAAGTTGTACTTTTAAAAACTGCGAACTTAAATCTTTCAACTAAGCCATTTTTAAAAAAATATTAAAAAATCCCCCAGGAAATTTCTTTAAAAAGTGTGTTTTAGCTGTTTAAAAGTGTATAACAACTTTTTAAGCACATTTGACCAAAATAAAAAAAATTTCTTTTAGGGAAATTTTATAGGAAATTTTGAAACATATAATTTTTCCCCTAAAATTACCAATAATTATAATTTTCGAAAATTTTGTAAAGCTGTGCTTAAAAAACTGCAAACTTAAAGCTTTAAACTAAGCCAATTTTTATAAAAAATATTAAACAACAATATTTAAAAAAACCCCTCAGGGAATTTATTTCAAATTAATTTTAATCGTGTTAAAGCTCCTTTAAAGTGTATAATAACTTATTAAACACATTTGACCGAAATACAAAAAAATTCCCTTTTTAAGGAAATTTTGAAACATTTAATTTGTCTCCCTAAAATTACCAATAATTATAATTTTCGAAAATTTTGTAAAGCTGTGCTTAAAAAACTGTAAACTTAAAGCTTTAAACTAAGCCAATTTTATAGAAAATATCAAAAACCAATATTGCAGCAGTCAATTCCACTGCGAGCTGCATTGAAAGTCGCCGCACAAACTGTGGCACAACTGCAACAACGACAACAACAACAACAGCAAACATTTTGCTTGTTTGTTGCCAAGTGAAATGTACGATGTACTCGCTATACACACAAACAAGCTAAATAAAAAAACAAAAAATGCAACAACAACAACACAACACAAAAAAAAACTAATTGAGGACGCCCATTATGGCAAAGGGTTTTCGCATACATACATATGTATACACATATATACACTTATCTGAGTATGTGTATTTGTATGCAGCAGCATGTCTGCCTGCATGTCTTGGTGTTGGTCATGTGATGGACGGTCATAGCATTTTTCTTTCTTTCTTTCCTTCTTTCATTCTATTTATTTATTTTTTATTTATTTGTTTGTTGTTGTTGTTGTTTTTGGTTTGCCGTTGCCTCCGAACATATCGAAAATTGTGGCAAATACCAGCAACGACGACGACGGCGGCGACTTTGTACGTGTACAAACACATGAATTACAACAAATTGTTGGCAACAAAACATGAAATACAACAAAAACAACAAAAATATGTATATTTATATAGTATATAAAAACAGGACATGTATAAAAGTTGGCAGGCACAACGGACTCTGACTTAAATTCTAGACGAAGGCAAAATAAAATGGCTTAATGAGTAGCATAAGATTAGGGTTATTTCGAAGCGACCGCTTCGAGTGTGTTTGAAATGTCTTAAATTAAACAATTTCTTACTACATGCACAATGTAACAAATTCAAATTAAATTTAAAATTAAAATTACATTATATATCGCACATCTACTACAAAAGTGTGACAACTCAAATTTTGACATTTTTCAAAAAAGCCAAAATATCGTTTTTCAGCTTATGGAATATTTTTTAAATGAAATGCGGATCATTAAGAATAAAATGATGTAAAAATATGGTAAACCTTAGATTAAAGAATTTTCTTCTTATATACCAATAGAAAATTTAACTTCTTGAGTTGTTTGATTAAAAGTTGATGTAATTGTTGAGGGGTATTTTTCAGTTGTTCTACTTTTAAAGAAACAACTAGTCAAAAATGATCACTGAAACAAAATCTGAATTGACATTTTCGACTTATGCTGCTTTTGCTGAAACAAAGAAGTAGTCAAAAGTTATTATCTAAAAGTTTCATAATTTATGGATAAATTTTTAAATTAAATGCGAATCATTCAGAGCAAAATGTTTAAAAAATTAAAGAATTTTCTTATCATAATTCAGTAAAAAATTTAACTTTTTGATGAAATGTTTACGTCATTCTTTAAGGGCATTTTTTGAGTAGTGCCACTTTTGATGACAGTCAAAATTGATTACTGAAAACTAAAAAAAAAACGTGAAACGTGACATTTTCGACTTATGCCGCTTTTGCTGAACTAAATAAGTAGTCAAAAGTTATCACCAAATATTTTCAGAACTTAAATCATTATTAAATAATTAATCATTGACAAAAATATTCGCTTATTTTCGAAAAGTGGCACAACTAAAAATGTGCCGATTTTGTATTTGTTTACAGCAATGAAAAACTTTATGTCATCGTCATCGTCATCGCCATCAAAAGAGGCGAACTCCTCTCTGACAGCTATTTACAACAACAAAAAAGATGTTTTTGCTTACTGATACTCGTAGAACTGATTTTTGTGCACAACGTGGGATTATGTTAATTCGAAAAGAAAATTGTTTGAGTTGTGCCACTTTTAAAGAGTATTACATGTGTGTACCTTACTAGAGCAATAAGTACGAATATAAGGAGAATTTATTAATATTTGTAGTTAATTTTTATCACAAAAAAAATTTAAACTCAAATTGTATATAACTTTTGTTTATTTGATATTACTTTATAATTTTATACTTTATAATTTTTGGCACATATACAAAACAATTTCGTCAAAAAATCTAAATTTCCCTTTTTGGTAAATTTTAAGGTATTGGATTTAAATTTGTTTTCTCTCAGTATTATTCAAAATTATACTCCTCGACGCCTACATAAGACATTTTAAACAAAAAACTATATTTCCCTTTTAGGGAAATTTTTATTTTTTTATATTGTTTAATTTAAATAGTCATTTTATACATTACGACACCCATGCAAGTGAATTTTTACCAATAACACAAATTTCCCTTTTAGGGAAATTTTTATTTTTTTATATTGTTTAATTCAAATATTCATTTTATACTTTTCGACACCCATCCAGATGAATTTTTACCAATACCCAAATTTCCCTTTTAGGGAAATTTTATCAAATAAACTTTTTTAACTTTTTTTTTAAACTTATTATAATTTTTAAGAAAAAAATTATACATATTCCTCTTTTAATGCTATTAATATTATTTAAATATTGGGCTTATATTAATTTATTTGAATATTACATAACATTTTAATTTATAACAAACAAAGTTTAACCTTTTTATTTTTTTAACAACTCAAAGAATTTAAAATCTCTCAATTTCTTTCCTTGCCACTCAACGTGGCCCATTCGTGTGCTTCTTTGTCATTGAGCCTCCCGGGCTGTATTTACATACACATAAACTACTTCAACTTTCAACTCACAAATTGCTGTCGTGGCACAAAACTTTCAATACGAAACTTAAACCTAAACTCAAACCAATTCAATTAAGTTCGCTGGCAAAGTCATATGTCAGCATGTATGGTAAATCGCACGAGTACAGAGTACAGTGTGCATATCTTTGGAATTCATCGGTGGCATTTGAGTTTCGTTTCGTAATCGTCGTCATCCGCAACAGCAATTTCATCATCGTGATCGTACGTTGAGAGCGCAAAAATTGCACAATTTTTAGCTTTTTTAAATAAACTTTTGCATATTTACAGGCGCGCACACACAATGCACCACTAAAAGGATTGCCAAGGATCAACGCGGCATGCCCGACTGATTTTCATTACCATTATAGCAGTGGCGCTGATGCTGGTGGTGATGGTGTTGGTGATGCCGGGTCAAGTGATGTGCTAAACTCTGCTCATGGCACTCGTTCATCTCGTGATGTCCTGGTGATAACTGTCCGTGTGCGGTAAACCGTGTAATTCAATTAACATAATCATTATGTTGCATATTTTTAGGAGCTTAAGCAAATTATACGACCTCGTTTAAAGTTGTTCAAATGCATATGCGAAAATTGATTTAAGCCGTGCTGAAAACTGTTTATATTAAATACTTAAAGCGATTGCATACTTTTAGGCGCTGAGTATTTAACATGTTTGAGAGGGGGCGCTTAATGACTTCATAATCGTTGTAGGATAATTAAAAAGTAATTTAAGCTGGCGATCTTAGGGGAAAATACTGAGTAAAAAATATCTGAAACCTCATTTTAAAAAGGACCGGATAAAATGTTCATGTATATAAATCATTAAATCAAGAAATTAATAACTCAATAAATCTATAAATCAATAAATCAATAAGTCGATAAATCAATATATCTATAAGTCAATTAATTAATCAATTATTCAATAAATCTTTATATCAATAAATCAATAGATCAATAAATAAATCAATCAATCAAACAATAAATCAATTAATCAATTATTTAATAGATCAATAAATCAACAAATCAGTAAACCAATAAATCAATTAATCAATAGACCAATAAATCAATAAATCAATAGATCAGTGAATCAATATATCAATAAATCAATAAATCAATAGATCAATAAATCAGTAAACCAATAAATCAATCAATCAATAAATCAATAGATCAATAAATCAGTAAACCAATAAATTATAAAATCACTAAATCAATTAATCACTAAATCAATTAATCAATAAATCAATCAATCAATCAATAAATCAATAAATCAATAAATCAATAAATCAATAAATCAATCAATCAATAAATCAATAGATCAATAAATCAGTAAACCAATAAATTATAAAATCACTAAATCAATTAATCAATTAATCAATAAATCAATAAATCAATAAATCAATAAATCAATAAATCAATAAATCAATAAATCAATAAATCAATATATCAATAAATCAATAAATCAATAAATCAATAAATCAATAAATCAATCAATCAATAAATCAATATATCAATACATCAATCAATCAATAAATCAATAAATCAATTAATCAATAAATCAATTAATCAATAAATCAATAAATCAATAAATCAATCAATCAATAAATCAATAGATCAATAAATCAGTAAACCAATAAATTATAAAATCACTAAATCAATTAATCAATTAATCAATTAATCAATAAATCAATTAATCAATAGACCAATAAATCAATAAATCAATAGATCAGTAAATCAATATATCAATAAATCAATAAATCAGTCAATCAATTAATCAAGAAATTAATAACTCAATATATCAATAAATCAATAAATCATTTAATCAATAAATCAATTAATCAATAAAGCAATAAAGCAATAAAGCAATAAATCAATAAATCAATCAATCAATAAATCAATAGATCAATAAATCAGTAAACCAATAAATTATAAAATCACTAAATCAATTAATCAATAAATTAATAAATCAATTAATCAATAAAGCAATAAATCAATAAATCAATCAATCAATAAATCAGTAAACCAATAAATTATAAAATCACTAAATCAATTAATCACTAAATCAATTAATCAATAAATCAATCAATCAATAAATCAATAAATCAATAAATCAATCAATCAATAAATCAATAGATCAATAAATCAGTAAACCAATAAATTATAAAATCACTAAATCAATTAATCAATTAATCAATAAATCAATAAATCAGTAAATCAATAAATCAATAAATCAATAAATCAATAAATCAATAAATCAATAAATCAATAAATCAATGAATCAATAAATCAATAAATCAATAAATCAATAAATCAATAAATCAATAAATCAATCAATCAATAAATCAATAAATCAATATATCAATACATCAATCAATCAATAAATCAATAAATCAATAAATCAATAAATCAATAAATCAATAAATCAATAAATCAATAAATCAATAGATCAATAAATCAATAAATCAATAAATCAATAAATCAATCAATCAATAAATCAATATATCAATACATCAATTAATCAATAAATCTATATATCAATATATCCATAAATAAAATATTCAACCTCTGTCAAATCTTGCAAAAGCGCAGGTAGACGAAATTTTGTCATTTAAAAAAGAAAATATTTTCACTTCTAAATTCAATTTCAACCAATTTAAGCAAAAATATTTTTACACTTAGGCAAAAAAAAAAGTTTAAAATTTTTTCAACAACTACTCAGAAAAAGAAAAAGAGTCATAAACACCGACGGCTAAAATAAATTAGGAAAATAAGTATCATGGCTCCACGACAAGAAACACGCTTGCCGCCGCCGCCACCACCCAGGAAAGTTTTTGCTCGCCATTCTGGCTGTACTTCCGGCCACTTTTGTACATCCTTTTTGTCTGATTTTTTTCCTTCTTTTGTTGTTGTTATTATTTTTGTATAAACGGTCGCTTTGTATGCCTTTCAACACGTTTTACCGTTTTATACTTGCTTAACTATTCTTATTTATTTTTTTTTTGTATTTCTACTTTACGTCTTTGCCACCTTTTTTCCACCAAAGAGGCCGGCATATATGCCGCCCATTTTGGCAATGCAATGCAGGCGAAAGAACGAAAGAAAAAAACAACGAAAAAGAAAATAAAAGAAATAAAAAAGAAGAAAGGCTTATTTCTTTAAAAGCCCAAATAGACAAAAGTACACACAGCTCGCGGATTGTGCCGGGTTTGTTGGCCAAATTGGCCGGGCTTATGTAAGCCAAACAGAAAGAGTTTTCGCCAGCCAAGCGAACGGACGAACGAACGAACGAGCTAACAAACATATTCTTAAAGTACTTTGTGCGCGAAAATTATTGCCAAACAAACTTGGTTAATTTCTGCGAAAAGCTTTAAGAATACTAACGCAAAAAGAAGAAGAAAATTCAAATGCGGGCATACGGGTCGAATGAGTATTTACATAACAATTTCAGTCAATTAAGCGATAGTTTAAGAGATATCGTCGAAGAATCCTTTTAGCGAAAGTTAAAATTTCAGAGGAGCCACATCGAATAAAAATCACGACCGAAGAGTAGACAATATTAAGTTTGTTTTTTATTTGTAACGCCCATGAGGAGGCTTGGTAGGTATGACATATGATCGAATTCTGTCTGTCCGTGCCAGCGTTTACAACCGTATTTTAAGAGATATGGAGCTGAAATTGGTATGTGAGGACCTATTCTCCAAGCGGAGGTTAAGTTCCAAGATGAGCAAGATCGGACCAAAACTATTCTCCCTCCCATACTATACAAATTCTCCCTTTTTATAAGGAAACAAAATTAATTGAAACAGTTCCAGCATAGATAAAATTCAGTATTTAACATTTAGGAAGGATCACAAAACTGCGCCCTCTTATAATAAAGACACATATCAAATATGTGCTACAAGAAACACTTTTTTTGGTGTCTCTAAAATGGCGGAGGGTATGTATCGCTTCCCTATAATCTATTTAAAATAATTGTATTCATTATTGCTAGATGGCGACACACTCTATAAGATATCGTGTCTGGATATAGGGAATTAATTAATGCAAGGACTGTTCGCTATATCCGGGTTGTTCACTCTTTCAAGGTAGACATTTGTTGTTCTTGCGTTCAGAAATTGACGTTGGACCGCTTTTTCAGTAGATTTTTTTTTGTGTGTTTTATTGGTATCTGCTTAAAGTTGCTTACAAAATTTTATTTACTATACCTTCAAATAGTGAAACAAATTTTGAAAAACATTTCGATTGTTCACCATTTAGAGTACTCCATGTAAAAATTTGGGTGTTCACTATATAAGGTGTTCATTATACCCAAACACGACTGTAATTTTAATTTTCAAACGGAATTTTCGGGCAATGTACACAAAGGAAAACTAAGGAAAGTAAATTCGGTTCTTTCTGTTTTGCTTGAACAGCGGTTGGAAACGGTCGTAAAAACAAGTAAGAAATTATAGTCTGTCATACCGACTATTACAAATGCACCACATTATTAAATATCACAATCAAATAAGGATGGTTCATGATGATTTAAAAAAAATTAATCTTGAACCACCCTTATTAGATTACTCTACTCTAAGATCGTTTGAGTACCATTTCTCATTAACCTTGCAAACAACTTCATGGGCGTAACCAGGTATGGTCGGGAGGAATAGTCGTTCCCCACTCATATCTCGATGGTTTGATGTTTTTCTTCTTTTCTTTTAAATTGTTTTATTGAATTGCCCCCTAACTCGATGTACTTTCCATCCTTGATACGGCTATGAGTAACTCTAAAAGATTGGTTCTTAGTGCTGGGAAATTGGTTTTGTTTTTTTTTTAATTCACAATTTTCGAACTACGAAACATTAGTTTAGTTTCCAATTTTGTAATGAAAATTGTATGAATTCCTTTTTCAGTAAAATCAATTTAAATAAACAATTAATAATTTAAATTTTCTACATTTATGTACATATAAAATAAAGAACTTATCGCTCGTATCCGACAAGAATGACAAACGACGAAATTTTCTACTTCCTTAAAAACAGGTTTGAAAATTTCATTCCTAAACGTTTACATTAGAAAATGTCAACTTAAACCAACTCCAAACGATTAAATTTGCGAGCTAAGAAACTTGTATTGTAAACATAAAAATGATAAATATTGAGTTATGACATTTTGATCGCAAAAGTACGATACAAAATCAAATAGCAAGAAATGTATTCGACATCAGTAGCCGCGCTGCTAAAATGTACTTAACGCCACGTTCTCATGCACTCCTTTTAATCCTTTCATTTTATTCTTGCATTAAACACTTCACAGACACACACAAATACACACACATAAACACTCGCATAAACATTCACTAAAACGCAAACAAACATCAGAAAATTCGAAAAGTTGAAGCTCGTATTTTAAGGCGACCAAAACCAAATCCAAAACGAAAACGGAACGAAACGAAACGATACGAAACTTACGAAACGAGGTTATGTTATGTCATGTCAGCCATTAAAGCATTGCAGCATTTTAGGCGCTATGCAGTATTTAGTATATTTTTTTTCTCTTCCTTTTTTTTTATTTAGCGTGCATTAAGCGTAAAATCCATAAAACTAAAAAAGAAACCGCTAAGCAATACGAAGCAGTGGAAAATAAAATTGTAAGAAATTATTTCGCAAATAAAATATTTTCGTGTTTTTTTTTTTTTTTTTTTTTTGCTAAGCGAAAAGGAAATGCAACGCGAACGGAAATGCTGGCCGTAGAAGAGAAATCACAAACTATATAAAAATGGCGGCAGGAACGTGCATACATATGTATAGTTTTATATAACTACTTATGTAGTTTCTAATGTATACGGTAAGACATGTCGTCAGCGACATGTCGTCGGAGGCAAAAAGGTGATTGAACGTGCATGAACTGCAACAACAACAACAACGCGAAGAGGAAGAAGAAAAAAAAAACAGCACGCAAAATTCTAGAAATATTTACTATCACAATTTTACAAGAAAATTTCAATTTATATTTATATACACTGAAAATATCACATAATTGACAGTTACAGTAAATAAACGTAAAACTGATGGAAAAACTATCAATTTCAAACTAATATTTAAAGTATCATTTTAATTACGAATAAATGCTGCAAATTTAAATTTTAATCTGTTATTCATTTTCTCTACACTAGAGATCAATAAAAGTTTAACAGGCAATGCAGTATACTTGACTACGTCCTGCAGTCAATTTGAACAACTAAATTTAACTTAAACTAGCAAGAGAATTATCTTCGGCTGTGCAGAAGCTCATGTACCCTCCGCCATTTTAGTGGCACCAAAAAATGGGGTTCTTTTAGCATATACGAGTAAGTGCTACATGTCTCTATTATAAGTGGGCGTTGTTCTTAGCTGATCACGCCTCTTTTTGGTTAGTAGTTTTATGTTACTACCAAAATGTTAAGTACTGAATTTGAACTGATTATTTACATTGCAACTATTTTCAATTATATTTTTCTCGCAAAAAAGTTTGACGTGGTTCTTATCCGATTACGCCCATTTTTTGTCAGTTATTTTGTGTTGCCAGTTAAACATTAAATATTGAATTTGAATTGATTATTTGAAATATAAATATTTAAATTAAATTGTTTCCGCATGGAAAGAGTTGGTTTGTATGGTAGGTGGGCGTGGTTTTTATTCGATCACACCCACACCTCACATACCAGCTCGATAGCTCTTAAACTACGGCTGTAGTCGCTGGGACAGACAGACATATTTTGTTTAATCAAAACTAAAGACAGGCAATTCTGATTTATTATTTTTTTTTTATTAACTGATACGAAGCCTTCATTTGCAAAAATTACTAAAATGGCGGAATTTATAACGAAACCCTAACTGAACTGTCAAAGTGCTGAATTTCTCAATTGTTTTTGCGATCATGAAACGGTATTTTTCTCTGACTGTCATCAATTTTTTTTTTTTTTTGAGTTGACGCTGGTAATTCTCTTTACATAAACGTATATAATTAGAATTTTATTTATAAATTTGTTGTTTATCATTTCGTTATTTTTTAATCAATAAATTAAAAAAATTTAAGTCTTGCCAAGAATTAACTTTAAAGTCGCACTAAAAGCAACCTCCAGCAAAACAGTAAAAAAATCAACTTGACGTTTAAGTTATACTAAAAACTAACGCTAAATTCTTTACAGTTACCATTTTTATTCAAATTTTTTTTAAATTCAAAGCGACTTTAATTTTTCAAAAAGAAGAGAGAACTTCAAAGTTCTCATCACCTTCGAAGTGCAACGAAGCGTACGAGTACATGTAATAAGATTTTAATTACAAAATCACTCATGTGCTCCCGCTGCTCACTCTCTCTCTCCTTCTCACGTATTTCTGAAATTCGTTTCGTTCATCTCACACCATGCGCTCAGCTGTTCGGGCAACTTTACGAGACCAAAGCTGTGGCACATCCTTTCGTACACGTTTATACACACACACACACACATATACACACATATATACTCGTACTACACCGAAGCACATTGCAACTAAACTTGTGGAAATTTCCAATATTGGAAATTTCTTGGAAGTCATTGGAAAAACGAAAAGTGACTTCACTTTGGCGACTGGAACGTTCCAGGCTGGAATTGGCACGTGTACAAGTTCGGCGGGCGACAGGAAGGCGGAGCTTCCAGCTGAAGCACGTGGAATCGTGCGGCAAAATTCGCTTCCAGCGACAAAACCAACAACAACAAAGTGAGAAGCGGAAAAGCAGAAGAAAAGTAATATTTTTATTTATTTATTTGTCTGATTTTCATTGTATGTACGTAACAAAATGGAAATGCCGGTAGGTCGTCGTTGAGCGACGAACGTTTGCGAACGAGAAAACAATAGTCGTCAGAAAGAGACGGCAGTAGGATGAAGAGCAACACTGCATTGGGCGGTGGGAGGCAGGAAAAGGGCAACAATTGGAAGAGCAGAGCCCAAAACAGAGTTGAAATCCTTTTTGCCTTTTGCCGAAAAAAATATAAATTGCAAAAAGACAAAAAAACTAAAGAGTACATTACAAAAAAGCAAAAATAACAAAAAGAAGAAATCAAAAAAAAAAACTTTGAAACCGAGACGAGGAGAGTTACTTTTGTTCAACACGAATGATGACAAAATGTTGTTGTCTTTGTTGTTGTTGCTGCTGCTGCTGCTTTTGTTGCGGTTCTCTGTCGCTCACAGATTGAGCAATAAAAAATAACGATAGATGATGATGTCGACAATGATTAAATCACAACGACAACAAAAACAAGTTGAGTAAGAACTCTAGCTGCAAAACCAACAACAACAACGACAAGAGCGTGAACAACAACAGTAGTGGAAGCAGCACCAGTTGTTGTTGTTGTTCATTCGTTTGTAGCTCGCTTCATAGCTCGGGAATTAATGGTATGTCAACAATTGCTGTTGTTGTTGTTGTTTTCGGTGTTATTGTTATTGTTGTTGTTGCTTTAATTGCTGTTGTGAATCGAATTGTGACAACAACAACAACAATAAGCAAACAAGCAAACAAGCAAAGAACGTGATTTGTACCTGACTGCAGCAAATAAAAAAGATATTAAATTAAATTTAGCACAGGTAATTTAGATTATTTTAGGAAGTCGATTTACGACGAAATGGTTCAGAATACTTCTTTATATTAGAAAACAAAAGAAATGGAATGCATAACTCAAAAAAGTTGAAGAGAAAGAAACGATCGCTGGCGAGCACTAATTTAATCATATGCAAATTTTTGTCTCCTTATCTCAGTTCAGTGTTGCCACAAGAATTTAAGCGGCATTTAAGTATTTGGCAATTGGATGATTTTAAGGCAGTTAGAAGCAACGATTTTTCGATTATTGGAAAACTCAATATATTTTAATAATACCGTATTTAAAAATTTTAATTTATTTGAATTGAATGAACCTTTTTTCTAAGTTCCTGAAATATTGATACGCTCATAATTTGTGAAATTAAGTAAAAATATTTAAATATTTTCCTAATATTGCTTCTGGAATTTCGAAATTTAGTATTTGACTTTGTAGAGCTACTGTCGATAACTTCACAAAAACTGGGCGTGGTTATCTTACACATATTTATATTCAAAAAAAACCCAAGGAAATGCCGGGTACCATAAGCTAGTAATTGAAGGTGAATTTTATGAGTTTTTTAAATAAAAATTGGTTTAGTTGAATTTTGTTCTTAGTTTTTAACGATTTAAAAATCATATTCTCCGGCAACGCTGCATTAAAAAGATCGTGCACTCAGTGCTCTCTCAACAGAGTCAAAGAGACTTCAGAGTAATTTGAAATTATTTTATAAAACCAATCGAATTAGAGCCAAAACTTTAGAGCACTCAAACTTCAAGTACAAAAACTAGTTTAGCAATTTTTACACAATTTAAAAAAAAACGTTGTATACAATCGCAATGAATATAACTCATACTCGGTGTTGGCCAGCATAGCCGAATAAATATTTCAATTCAAGCAAATTGTTCAACTTTTGCGCAAAAAAACTACAACAACAACAAAAAACCACTAACAACAAATCATTGCTCTTCCTTTGCGTCGCAGGACACTTTGACGACACACCTCCTCCTACCCTCCCAAAGTGTTCAAACGAGGTCCTAACTTCGCATTTAGCCTTAAACCTCAGCAAAAAAATCCGTATACAAAATTGCTTTTATGACCATAAACCAAGGGAAAGAAAAAATGTAAGAAGAAAAAGAAAAAAAAAACGACAATGCAAATTCCGTAAATAAAAAAAATGCCAACTAAATCATAAAAACCAGCCACAGAGCACCGCCGCCACTGGAGGCCAAGAGACTTGGGCTGCGGATGTCCACTTTAACTGCTAGTTATTGTCACTACTACTCGCCGCCACTGTTGTTGACAACAACACCACCATTTACAACAACAAGTACAAAAACAACATCCACCACACGCAACAACAACAACAACAACACCATAGTAAACGGAAGCTGAAACGCCTTCGGCAACGTTTATACCGCAATGACTTTGCGACACTTGACGCTGTCGGCTGTTGTGGTTTGGTCGGTACACTCGTACAATGGAATAGCGGAGGACAAAAGCGAGTGTCGAATAAAGATAAGCACCAGCTGAATGGTCAAAAAAATCTACGAATAAAATATGCCAAATAAAAATCGAATTTGGCTTAGATTTCATAAATTTGTCTTCAATTTGTATTAATTGGCTTAAAGTTCAAAAAATTGCTTAAGATTTTAAAGCATACAAAAAAAGGGTATTCCCATAATTTTAATTAACAAGCAATTACAAAATACAAAAGGACGTAAGTCAAACTTACAACAAATGTTAAGTCTTCTGTCTGATATTCTTTTGCTATAATTGGCTAAAAATTATATAATTGAATTAAAATGATTTTTAGCATTCAATTAAGTTTTTCTTGCAAAACTATTTGAAAAGTGCCGCAACTCAAAAAATTCCACTTTCGAGTTAGCATAGCGCCACATTGTTCATAAAATTCAAAAACGTGTTTTGATTTTTGTTGTAATATGCTGCCAAAAAAGCAGTTAGGTCTCTTTGGATATATCGATTGGTTAAATTTTTAATCGCCGGAAGTAAATGCTAAACAGACATATTTTGAATTGTATAAATTTTAATAAATAAACGATTTAATTTTTTTTTAATGTTGAAAACTTATTTAGAAACATTATTTACAATTTATTTCAGCAAAAACGACATAAGTCAAAAATGTCTCTTTCAATTTCTGTTTTTTTTTTTTTAATTATTTAGTACGAGTATTAATTTAAGTATGTCTTAAATTTCGTAGATTCTCTTCGTAGACGCTCTTCAAAACTGGTACAACTCAATAAATAACATTTGTAAATCACCAAAACCACGTTTTGCTGGTTGAAAGCTCGTTTTGGAATTTTACTTAAATTGCCGCCACCAAGCACTTGTGCCTCTTTTGCTGTAATAATCCATAAAATTTTCTATCGCATGAAATAAATAATGAACAGGCACATAGGCACAATTTTGCTTTGTGTTACCAGGCCCGTGTCTAGGGGGGAGAGAAGGAGTCAATTGCGGCTCATGTGGAACAAGCTTTAGGGCGATACTTTGAAAAGGGAGTACCTTTTTTTATTCTTCATCTGCTATCATAGAAAAAAAAAGTGTTCTGTACTATTTCATAAAAATATTTATTACAGGGCGACAGCATCTCCACTCTTGCCCCGGGCACCTTAATTCATAAGTGCGGACCTGTGTGTCACATTTGATAAAATTATCAAATATTTAAATTAATGGATTAATACGATTTCGCACTTGAAAGCAATTTTAGGAACTTTTTTTTATTATTTTTGTTCTAAGTTGAAATTGGTAATTTTTTAACTTTTCAACAAACAATTTTTGAGTATTTATTCCATGAAAAGTGACACGTCATGTTCATAAAAATTACATGAAAATTTCATCCAAATTGGCACATCTCAAAGAGTTTAATTTTCTACTGAATTTTTAAAACAAACTTCTTTAATTCAACCCATAGCAAATTTTGTAACCCTTTTCTTTTACGCATTTTAATTAAAAACGAAATTTATTTTTCCCAAAAACAGTTTTTTGTGTTTTCTAATAAACTTCATTTTTGGACTTACGCCACTATTGAAGTAATTGTATTATTTATACGAAATTTATTTCAATTTTAATAGTTCAAATGCAATAAAATATGCAAATATTTGTAGATATATTTAATAGGTAGCTACTTAAAATCACGCTCAACAAATTAATAACCGTTGTGAATGCTTTGAGCAGATGTTTTTACAATTTTTTTTTTTGTGCCGTCCCTTTCATTTCGTTCGGCCTTATTGTGCAACTGACAGTTCAAGGTCTTTTCTTTCATTCATTCTTTCGTTCTGTGTGTGTGCGCTCAATATGATATTTTTATCAGTCAACATGCACGGATCGGATCTACTTAACGCTTACTTACCTGCTCGTCCTACGCGCGTGGCGTGGCTCCTTTGTGCAAGACTTTTTTGCTGATTCAGTTGTTGTATTTTTTTTTGTTTGTGTGCTTCTTATGACACTTTCTTCGCATTCACTTTTATTTTTATTTTTATTTTTTTTCTACTTTTTTTGCTTCTCATTTTTGCCGCATAAATCAATTCGTTTATGAGCGAACGCCGCTTGCCGCATGACACTCGTTTGTGGGGCATTGTAAGTGTGTGTGTGTATGATGCGACAGTGATAAGTCATAAAAAGGTGATTTCTTTTTCAGCATTTTTCCCTAACACACACACACACACAAACACACTCACTCACACACAAATGCTTTACATTTCATTTCACACTTTGTTGTTGCGCTGGCAATTTTCGCAGATTTTCTGTGGTTTTCCTTGCTTTTTTTGCAGTTTCTTTTCAACACTTCTTAATTTTTTTGCTGCTTTTCGAGTAGCTTTGATATTGAAATTTGTGTGTGCAATAAGTGCGGAATTAATGCTGAAAGGAACATAAAAAACAACTTTAAAAATTCGACTCGAAAGCGCAATTTAAATAAAAATAAAAATTCCGGTCTTCGTGACGTATGAGTAATATTAATTATGGAAAATTTGAACTAACCGCTTAACGGCAGCGAATTTCACAGTTTTAACTGACAAATCGTATTCGTACATAAGATGTGCACATCTTCACATCTAAACGGTTTTTCTTCGTGCCACCAGTTACAAGAAAAAAATACATTTCTTGCGCATAACACCAATTGACGCCAACTAAGCTGACGAAAATAATGCAAAATAAATGTTGGCTGTGTGCAAATCTTCCCGCCGTATAGACAAAATGATTAATGCCCATTCTGAGCGTCACGGGGAACGCATTTGCCGTACATTTCTGTCCGTATGCAGGATGTTGTTTCCCGCCAGTTCCCGCAGGCATTAGCGCGTAAAGCTGTCGCTGCTATTCTGCGACGTCTAGACAGCAGCGTGAGTCTCGCTCACAGCACTTTTACCTATGCCTAAAAATAGCTTAGCACACGCGCTGCTGCTACTGCTGCTGCTGTCGCTGTCGCTGACAAGTGTCATGTCTAATTCAAATGTCGAAATGTGCGAAACAACGTAGCAGCATTTTAGGCGTTGCTGATTTGTTGATTTATCGCAAATGCGAGTCGTTGTGTCACATTTCGCTGTCACAATGTGGTGAGAAAATTAATTATTTGGTAATAAATTGAATTTACGATGAATTTATAAAAAGACACACACACAATTAAAGGCCTCTTTGGCATATATAAAAGAAGAATTATACTGAATTTTTGTGTGTACTCAAAATGAAGTTAAATCATCAAAGTTAAAATAAAAGAAAAGAGTCAAACAAATTTAATAAAATTTTTTACTTAAATAAAACAAATTTAGTACTTTTTTATATAAATAAAAAAATTATTCAAACAATTTATTTTGAATATCATAAAAGTGCGTTCAAGTTAATATGTGAATATATTTTTTTTTGGTATGTGTTTATTTAAAATTAATTAAAAAAGTATCCGAAATTAGAAGTTGGAATCTGGTCATATCCTTATTGACCACATTCACAATAGTGTTTTCTTATAACCAAATTTTTTTGTAACAATTACTTCTTGGCCAAAGCCTTAAAGTATGCAATACATAATGATAGTATTTTTTTACCACTGAGATGAGGTCAACTTCTCATGGGTCATATATAGCAAAATGTGTTGTTAGATTCTTTATATAATAACTTCCATTTTTATATAATCGTTTCTCAAATTTGTTATTTTAATAACTGTTTGTCTACAGCCCAAAAGTATGCAATAAATTAGTTTTCCTTTATTAATAAAAAAAATTTTCCTCGATATAGTGACTTTTTTTCTATTAATATTTTGAGTGGCTTTGTTAAAGTATTTAAAAATTATCGCTCGTCATTTGGCAGCAAGTTGCAAAAGCACATCTCACATGGGGCACATGCCACATGGAGGACAAGTGCCGCACATTTCGCCGTCGCCACATTCTTCACTTTTGTTGTTGTTGTTTTTTTTTTGTTCGTTGCGTTTGTGGCTTTTATCGTGTGTTTGTGTGATAATTTGTTTTTTGGCGTAAGTGAAAAATGCGAACGCGAAGTGATGTCGGCAGCAGTCGCTGCTGTTTTTGTATGCACCACTCGGTCGGCATATTGGCTCTGGGTAGAAATTTGTAGCCACGAGAAATGCTCAAGATAGTTTTAGATTCTAGATTCGTCAAGAAAAATTATGTCGATTTAGTCATGTTTTTCTGTCTGTATGTCTGTCTGTCTGTCTGAATTGTGTGTCTGTCTGTTAGTATGTCTTTAATGTTGTGAATTTGTGGACACTATTATCTTTTGTGTCATAGATCAACTGAATAGTTTTTAAAGTCGGCCCACAAACACGCCCACAAATAATATTTAACAAACATTTAAATGTTTTGTTTACACTATTTAATGATAATCTTTGGAGATATTGGATTGACATTTTGTAAAAAGTTTGCAATTATGCTTAAAACGAACTAATTATGATTTACTTGAGAAAATTTCCCGAATACTTTATTACGCCCACAATTTGGAATCTGAGTTTGTTTGTGGTTGGATCAACAGAACACCCACTTTTAGAAAATGGTCAGTTGCTCAGTATAGGAAATATGCATACATATACATATATAGGGATGCACTCGGAAGAATAAATGCCACTTCCAAAATTTATGAAATTAATTGAAATAATTCGATTATTTCGCAAGCATTACTCCTAAAAATTTTAACATTTTATAAAACCACTGTCGAAAACTTCACCAATAATGCGCGTGGTTGGATCAATTTTATGTCCATCGTCGTAGCTTAGCTACAACAGCGAGTAATGGGAAGAGCCGCTAATTATCTTATACACATTTCTATTCAAAACAAAACCCGAACAAATCCGAGTACTATAACCTAGTTGATAATAAAAATAAAAAACGTTTACTACTGTGACGCATTTGTAATAGCAGTAAGACCGACTATAATATCTTATTTGTTTTTTGTTTGTTTTTTGTTCTTGCTCTGCTGCTGTTTTACTCTTTACTCTCTTTGCCGCAGCAATTGTCTTTGCAAAATGCATTTTTGCTCTTTGCAATGCTTTGTTTTGTTGCTTTTGTGGGATTCTGTTTGTGCTTTCAAGGATAATTGTTTTTTCGAGTGGGCGGCATATAGGCGTGGCGTGGGCTTTTAGTGCTGTCGGTTCTTTTGTGCTTTGTGGTGCTATAGCGGCAGCAGCAGCAGCAGCAATTGTTGCTTGTCGGTCGTGCTAGAGCAGAACCTAAAACCTCCTCAAGTGTTTAATGGAAAATGAAAACTGTTTGAAAAATCCAATTAAATTCGAAACGATAAAAACTGTTTTCATTTTCATTTTAATTTATTGAGTTTAACTTTGCATGTAGTTCAAATACAAAAACAAATTTAATCTTCTTTATGTTTAAGTTTTGTTAAATCAATTTTAAATTTTAATTTTTTACAAATTTGCAAACAAAATTTGAGATTTTTTTGTGTAGTATAGAAAATACTCAAAAGTGCGGACAGACTAACAAACGACACTAGAACAGATCTATGACTTCGTCGTTTCAGCTCAGCGTAATATTTAAAAATGTAGACCTTTTTTTAAGTTTTTCTTCTTTGCTTTTTTAAATACTCTACATTTGTTATTGTTTTTTTATTTTTGTACCCTACAATGAGTCGATATTGATTTTCAAGTGACAGGAGACATAACTAGTATTTATCTTTTCGTTAATACTTCCACTATTGAATACAAATAAATATTAAATTTTTCGAACTTTCGCAAGATATTTTACAAAAATATTAGCTTTGATTTTTCTAAATGAGTCTAATATGCGTGTTTTTTGTTACAGCTATAAATAAATGCAATGAATATACAACCAAACTCTTTGTCGAATATTCAGTGTGATATTTTATCAGAAAACTTAAATTGTTTAAATGTATATGAATGTAAATTTATATTTACCAAAACAGGCCGATAGTATATGTAACTAGTGCCTTGTTCCATTGTAACCTAATTATTTATAATTATGTTTCATTTAAATAAATCAATTTCCCAAAAAACAAAATCTGGGTAGAACTTGAAAATTGTGTTTTGGTTTTAGTTGGTGAATTTTTAGTGCCTTTTGAATATTTACTTACATACTATAAGTACGATTATATAAAACCAATTTTATCAAAATATAAAAGTTCTTAGACTTTGATGATTAACTATAAATAAATATCAATGAACATATTTGAAAAACTAAATAAAAGCATATATATATTATTTAGTTATTTTTCATAAATTTTACACTTTTACATTTTGAATCATCACAACTTTAGTAAATTAATTATTTTCGAGTCCAGTCAATATTGAATAGTAGATGTGGTTATAATTGATTAATTACAAAATCAAAGCAGTGAATCATAAACTTAAACCTTTTATAAATTTTAACCTAATATATCTAATGATTCTCAAGATATTCTTTCAACAAGAAAAACAACATATAATGGCAATTCTTAAGCAATAATGGGTGTGGTCTTAGGCCGTTTGACTCAAAATTGTCTGAATCATATAAGTCAACAGTTTGCCAAATTTCAGAATAATATTTTCAATGGTTCCCACGCTAGTATTAAGAAGAAATTTTTACGGACAGAAAGACAGATACACAAACCTACGAATATGTCTGCTCAGTTTTCGATACTAATAAAAAATTAATAGAAATTATTTAAAAAAAATCATATTTTCTTCTTTCATATGAAAGCACAGATCCCTTATATACTAAGCAAACGTTGTGTAGGGTGCCTTATCGACCAATAAAGACAGACCGCAACTTACTTAAGGTTTCTCGTGCATTGCACGTTCAATCTTTTTGTTTAGGATAAAATAAATAAAAGAAAAAACGAATAAAAATAAAGAAAAAGAAAAACCAAAACAAACAAAAAAGAACAAAGTGAAACTTTGAACAAGAGAAAAAATAAATAATTGCGTTTGTGCTGGGCATTTTAAAATTCTTCGACTGGGCGTCAGAATGGCACAACTGCAAAAGCAAAAACAACAACGACAACTACAACAACAGCAGCTAATAAAATATGCGGTAGCGGCAATAAACAAAAACAATAATGTAAAATATATATGTATAAAGAAAAAATAAATAAATGAAACAAAAAAAAACATAAGAAATGCGCGAGCCAAGAGAGAGCCGCCGCACGCTTTGCCGACATTGAAAAAAATAAAAACAAAACAGAAAAGGGGCGATTTTTTATATTTTTAGTACCTTTTATTTTCGCAGCCACAAAAGAAGCCAAACAAAAAAGAGTTTTATTTATGTGCGCCTGGCTAAAGTAGAGCATTTATTGTACCAACAAAATATACCTAAAAACAATTAAAGTACCTTTATCGCCGTCCGTCTGTGGTTTTTCTATAAAAACTGCAGCAACGAACTAAAAAAGGGATGAGGAGAAAAGGAAAATAAATATAAAAAAAATTCGTCATATTTGAATTATTGTAGATGACTTGTGTTAAATGAGGGGTAGTGTGAGAGGCGTGAAAGAACAAAAAGAGCACGGATTATTTAAAACACCCGTGTTCTTCTTCTTCCTGTTTTTTACCATCCTACCAATTACAAATCACTTCCCCACTATAATATATTCCAGACGTGACGAATTATTGTGCGTTTAAATAAATATTTTTGCTTAAATTTTGTTTTGCAAGAAATTTATTTACTGATCAAGAAACGAAAAAATGTGCTACATTTGCGCCGCCCTAAGTCCGAACACGTCGCGTAGCATAATTGACGGCGCCGCTAAATTTGGTTGAGTGTTGCATACAGCGTTGCATTTTGTTGGCGCGCTTTTGTTCAGCGAATTTAGGTCGTTCGCTTGCTGGCGCACTTTGGGCGCCTGGTAGCGCGTCTAGGGCAAAGTTCCTAGAATGGTCGTCATCGGTCGTATTCCAGTGTCAGTCGAAGTTGATGTCGAACGAGTCGAGTCGATTGGTGATAACGAAATTTTTGGCGGTGACAAAAATCAATCGATTTTTCTTAATTTGATTTTTTCGCTTAGCAAGAAAAACCGAAAAACTTTGAAATAGCATTTTTAAAACAGATGATTTTATACAAGTACAAACAAATTTACATATGTTGCTAAAATCATGAGCTTTTTAGCTCGAGGGGTTATTTTCACTACAAGTATTTTTCGGACACAAAAAGTCAGAGATTGTATGGCAGGTTTAATAAGATTTTGTCCGATCTTCCTTGTAATCGACTTAAAATATATTATTGCAAGGGTCTTTGATTAACTGTTAAAACTAAAAGCTTTGTTTAATAAAAATTTCTTTGAGAAATTGCATATATTATTTCAGGTATACCGCCCACGTAAGCGGAGAAAATGGTATATATTTTCCGTAGAAATATTTTAAGAATTTCCTGGGTACAAAAGCTGTTCACTTTTAATATAGACAACTTGAATGACGTTATGAATTCTCATATAATAATTTTCCATTTTTTACAATTAATAGTTTAAAAGTAATTACGTATATATGTTTGTACATATGTGAAATGTACATATGTTATGTACCTAAAATTAAAATAATTATCCCTATAGTGGGATACCAAAACTGAAACAATAGCAAATCGTAAATTTTATTTTGCTTTGCCCCTTTTGGACTAGGTTGATAACAACCCGCGATTTGCTATTGCTATAAGTTAAGAAATTCCAATACTGTGACTTCTTATACAAATATTATATGAAATCAGTTCAGCGGTTTTTAAAACAATTTAAAAAATTATGATAATTAGTTAAGAAAATTTACATTTTTCATATCCAAGATAAAAGCTTGATAACGATGCATTTTAAACTTTATGTTTTGAAGAATCATGTTATCGATAACATAAAAATAAGTATTTTATTATTTGATTATACACCTTAAAACCAATTTAAAACATTTCTTTTATTTCTTGTATTTTCATTTTACTCAAACAAAAACACATCTCCAAGTGGCAACGCAACATACCACCTCTGACTGTGTTTATTTTCATAAATAAATATTGCATTAATTCGCCGCCTGCGTTCACATTTCTTTGATGCGAGAAAAATCACACGAAAATGAGTAAAATTTGCGAACTGCCGCTACTGTGCGCCTAATCGTTTAGTGACTCACATGACGCGATTTCGACTCGACTCGCCACGCCACTCACAATGGGCGAACGAATCGCATCGCATGGCGTGTCGTCCGTCGCATGAAATTTCCTTCTTTCTTTGAAATATGAAAACGAAAATGGTTGTGCGATGCGATGCTCGACGCAAAATCGCATGAGACACGACACTCAACTGACAGGCAAGGCAGACTTTAACACAGTACTTTAATAAGGCATAAAAATGAAGCAAACGTCAAACCATTAAATCAACATTACAATGCCCGAGACAGTTGGACAATTACCTGCGAACCTTAAAGCAACAACTAATTCAAAGAAATGGCGGATATTTCTTTGTGCTTCGTATAACAATAATTTCCTTTTACTATTTTCCAACTATTCATTTGCGGAAAGCGGCGTACTTTGCAAGAGCAGTCAACATGTGCACGACAGGCATTACTTGCTTTCCGCACATCTTGCAAAATCGCGACCATTTTAAATCGCGCAATGTGATATCAACTAAACACATCACCAGACAAACTATCGCCATCTCGCTTGCACTCACGTGCTGGCCATAAGCGACACAAAATGTTGACCGCTTTATTGCTTGCTAACGGCTGCTGTGTGCCTGTTCGTTTAGTGACTCACATGACGCGATGTTTTCACATTTGTCGTTGGACCGCCGGTGCCAATCGACGCGGCGGTTGGTGTTTCCGCCTGTGCCACCACCAACCAACATACAAACAACACAACCAACAACAGTTTGTCGTCGTCTGTCTGTCGACCGGCCGGCCGGCGTGTGTGATTGCAGTCCGTCTGTCATATGTAGCATTTTACCATCACCAAAAGTCGGCGCTGGGTGTGTTCACCAACAAAGGTCGCGTTAGAAAAGAAAAAAAAAACAACAACAAGAGATACGTACTACATATAAAATGCCAAACGAGCGAAACGAAATGCTACTCTTTTTCTTTCGTAATATTTAATTTTACGTTTATTGTTGCTGCCACCACTAAAAGCGACCGCTCGGCCAATCGCAGCGATTGGCGCGCACTGTGTTAGTGCCTTTTTGCTTGCTGCCGACCCTGGTCGCCTGTCAACTTCGGGTGGATTTTACGCGCGAAACTGTGAAAACGTAGCATTTGGCTTTGGCTCTGACTATGACTATGGCACTAGTTCTGTGTGTGTCAAGGCAAACAAAGACAACGCAACCAACGCAAACGAAAAAGAAAAAGCAACCACACTGTGCATCATGCAACACTGTTGTTTCTGCCTGCCTTCTTCTTCACTGTTATTTCGGTTGCTCTGTTGTTGAATTTGTTCTCGATTTTTTGCGACAGTGTTCTTTTTTATGCTTGATAAGGTTGATTTTTTTTGTGTGCGAGTGTTTAAAAATAGATGTGGACCATTTTTTATTCCTTTTTTGAAATTAAAAATGGTAGGTATATTTTTTATGGTATCTTTGAGAGAACATTGTCGAAATTTCGGTAGACGAAAAGGGCAGAAATATTTGAAATAATATATACTTTGTTGTTTATTTTATTCTTTCAAGTCAATATTAAAAATTATGAAAGATTCTCAAGTTAGGAAATATCACACAAAATACTTTTGATATTGATCTGAAAGGTGCGAATATAAAGGTTTGGACTCGTTGGATTTCTTTGGGAGTAAAGCAATTTAGAGAAAACAAGATTTTAATTGTTTTGTCAACAACTTTTTGAAAGAGCGAAGTAAAAAAATAAAAGGGTAATTTTCATATATCCTCACAACCAGAGCAAAATTTTTAAAGTAGCTTTAGTAATTGACAGCGGAGGTAAAAAGAATAAGAAAACATTTTTCATGTTACATTCAATGTGTAAAAATCCACTAAAATTGTACACAATTTAGGGAGCCACTTGAACGATAGTTAATAATACAATACGATACTTATAAAGTTCATTGGAAACTAGCATACCCATAGCTGTGGCTCAGACGGAGTCAAAAAAATTTTAAATATTTGTGTATAATATAAAAGTTATGTCGTTCAGTTGGGGATTTTCAAATATATCCAAACCTTTGCTAAATTTCACAAATAAAATTTTATTAATATTTAAAATATTAAAATAACAGCACAATATTTATGTTATTTTAACATGAATTCGAATGTTAAATTCAACTATTTAAAAAGAAATTTAAAGAAAGTTTTCAACATAAAATACTGTCAAATAAATACTTCGTTGAGATAGTCTCAAAAATAAAGTGTTAAATCAACATTGGGTCTTATTTGACATATAATTAGTTTTGTATATAGGCAGTTTAAGTCAATATTTATATCTGACAACTGAATAAAATAAATATCATTTAAAATGTTATTTTTAACGTTGAAAAATATTAACCTGCAGAAGTTAAATTTGACATGATTTTTTGTCCGTGTGAGGATCCTGAACTTATTATGTAGTTTAATCTGCACTTAAGTGGTTTAGTAAATATGCCTTAGAAGAGTTTTAACATATTAAAATATTTGTTATTAAGGAGTATTCTTTGTTTATTTAAAATAACTAAACTACATTTAAATACTTTGACAATACTCGTATATAATAAGGAAAATACATCAAAAAGTCGTTCTGATTTCTCGTTAATTTGTGATTTTAGTTAACAAATTATGTATTGCTTCTTTTATAAAATTGCAATTCAATTTAATATTAGATTATAAAAAAAATGTATCAAGTTTTTAAAATAGTAAAAATAAAGCACTATATGATTTTTTCAATAGTACTGGTTATGTACATACATACAACCATGACTGGGTACTGGGTGGTGTGTTCTCATCAGGCGCCAAAAACGGAAGACGCCATATTTAAAAATTGCGCTTGCTGCCTTATTTTTCCACTCGGCAGCCAGCATCTTTTCAGCGGCGTGGCGGGTTTTTAATTTTTGATTTGAGCGGATTTTTTTCTCTTTTCAGTTTTTGAGTGGGGTGTTTTTTTTTTTCTTTGTGCCACCTCGAACCATTTTTCACCATTCACCCACACTTTACTTGAGGGATGAAAACACAAAAAAGAAAAAAGGAAAGCACAAAACAGCTGACGACACAGAAATTTCCGTAAGGTCCGCATGCGAGCACCAGATCACACATGATCTGCTGTCTGCTCATCCGCAGTTCGCAATCGAAAATCGCAACACACATGGCCGCTGCCGCCAGTAACAAACAACAACAACAGGCCAAATTCACAAAACTCACATTCGGCTACTCGCAGAACTGACACAACTAACCGATTTCGATAACACTTTCGTTTTTTTGTTCCTACCAATGGCTGGCCTTAAGACAGGCGCCCAGAAGTGCACAGCAAGCAGACCGCAACGAACTTACTTTGCACCGCTTTTGCACTGATTTTGAACGTATGTGCGCACAGCACAGCACTGAACACACACACACACACAGCAAGTGCAAGCGCTGGAGTTCAAGTGCACAAGCACTTGCGGAAACCTAAAGTAAAATGAACGCGCGCGCGCCAAAAAAAATTTAAATGTGGCAACACAAAAGGCCACACACCAACAACAACAACGACAACGTCGAGCCAGCACAATGACAATTGTTGCCGTCTCTCGACAGTTTTATTTGCACTTTACCTATTCGGTCGGTCGGGGTTGCTGCTTTGCTCGCTCGCTTGTATATGCATGCATCAAGTGCGCAGTTGTAATGGCAATGTCCTTGTATGAAAAACGGTTTTGGCCATTAGGCGCCCAGCAGTTAGCAGTAAGTAACAAAGAGTACTTTTGCGCTGACATTTTGCAAAAAATATATTGCCGCCGCTGACGCCATTGAAGGCAGTCAAAGTCAAAGTGAGTACAATGCAAAGCATGCAAAATTTTTATGCGTGGGAGTGAGATGAAAGCATTAAGCACAGTGCCAATATAAAAAGTATTGTCTTGCGTTGTTTTCTAATTTTATTTTGTTTGTGTTTTTGTTGTGTGGTGTGAGCAAGCCGCAGGGAAGTGTTAATGCTTGAATTTGGTTTTTCTGGAATAGGGCGTGGCGGTTGTAAAAAGGCAGTTATTAGAATTGTTTAGATTAGCTAGTGGTGTCCATTGCTATTATAGACAATGAAATGCATTATTTTCGAACTATCAGCCAGTAATGAAATTTGAAATATATTGTATTTGACAATTGAAATTAAGAAATTGATTTTAGAAAATAAAACACGTCTGTGTTTATTTTTCATTATTTTGTATGACAGTTTCTTTAAAACATTTTCTAATTCGGTTATTTGTTTGCATCTCACTTGATAAAAATAACAAAGCTTGATAAAAAATAACGAAGAATACTGTGGATTGAGCGTTTTGCACTGATTTCATGTTCACCTAGTGCAAAGCATACGCTTAGAAAATGACTGACAAACGCAAATCTATCTGAAAGTGCATTTTAATGATTTGCATATGCTCATTATTCAACAGAGTCAAAAGTTAAATATTATATACTAATACGTAATAAACGAATTTACAAGCAAATTAGAAAAATTTATTTTTTCAGTAAGAATAAATAAAACTTCGTTCTTTAAATTATTTATTGTTATTTTGAGGCATTATTTGCATTTTACATCAATGCAAAAATTTAAATAACTTTTTAAATATAACGACTATTTCCACCCAACCAGCACCACTGTTCAATACATGCCAGTGGGAGCGCACATAACTCCGACTCATTCACTCTTGCACACCTTCCGCAACAGCGTCGGCATTGACACACGACTAAAGTCTTATGGTTCTTTCTCGCTTCTACTCGCTCACACCTTGCGGCAGACAGATTGCATACTGCAAATTAACTGAGCCCATATTCTCTTTCGCATTTCATTATCTCCCATCACATAACCTCACAATTTTTTGGCGGGCGTTGCTCTGTGTCGCTTACAAATACGGACAAAACACAATAGTGCACGTCAGCACGTTGCTGTCGCTTGCTGAACGCCTGCTGAAAAATCGACTGACTGGCCCCTGAATTCGGGCTTTTCCGTAATGGCTGCAAACAAAAATTATTTTCGCTTAGCAAAATGAAACAAACCACGGCATGACGGCCTGACTGGGTGTGTTTGCTCCGTTCGTTCGTTCATTCGTTCGTTTGTAGGTACTCAAAAACGTCGTTTACTTGGTCGAAATGCCATCGAACAGACCACTGCAAAAGTAAATTTGAATGGTAACCGCTTTGTTAGTGATGACAAAATTGAAAGCATTTTAAAATCGAAATGAAATACATTTTTTTTATTTTTGTTGTATAGTAAAATTAATATAAAATATATAATATATGGTCATATTATAAATTGTTTAATTTAATTATTTAATTTATTTAAACCTTTCATTTATAAACAAATTGTCTTAAATTCACACAACAAAATCTAATCGTTTTTCTTTTAATAAAAAATTATAGACGCCTGAGGTGCTCTAATTATCAAATGCTGGTCCAATTGTAAAAGTAATGCCTTAAGTTTTCTTTTTATTATCAAAATAATTGTTTTTTTTAATTCTTTCTTTGTTTATATATTGTAATTGATTCTTTTTTCTGAGTTTAGTAAAACAGAAAATTATAATTCTTAATCAGGAGGGTTTGTCATTTTGAGAAAATAACTGTCAAATCAAGTTTTTTATATATAAAAATTTCAATTGTACACTTGTCCCATTTAGATTACAATTATTAATGTTCGTGTCAAGAAGGAAGTCCACTTTCTAGGGGCGACACTTAAGCGATTTTTTTTTAATTTATTAAAAATGTATTATTATGGGCAACACGATTCTACCATGCTCCGGGTCGCTTAAATTTATAAAAATGGCCTCCAAATTACTGTTAGAGTTTTGGCTGAAGTAAAGTGTAAGATCGTACAACTTATAAAAACTCATTTTCTTCATTAAAATAAACATTCGGGTTTTCTTCGCGTTATTGCTACGAACATGTCAAAACTAGTTTTGTTATGTGCTTTAATCGGAAATGTCACTGAACTCATATACATCATATCAAATATATGTTTTTATCTTCTTTTCAGGGAAAATTCATTTCGCTAATTGCGCGAAACCAAACGACATGGTCGCATCCCCCTCGTCAACCACCCTGTTTCGAAACTTCACTCGGCTAAATACTTGTCGTTTCCACATTGTGCCCCGTCAGCTATAAGTGGCGACGGATTGACCTCTCTCGCCCCTTGTTTTAATTAACTTTTTCCGACATACATTTCCACATCCCTTGGCGCCACGACACTCTACCCGGCAAACCATCGCCAACCCATCTGCCCACTCATCCGACTGTGTTGGTTTGGCCAACCACTTTTGCCAATTAGTGAAATTCTAAAAATGTTTCTTCATTAGCAAAAATTTCGACCTACGCTTTTGCCAGCGACTCTTCTTCTATCCTATTACACTAACATCATCTTAATTAAAATCCTGACACAAGCATTTTTTTGTCTGCCATTGAAATGTTCTCGGTGTCCGCCTGCTCCGACCGCCGCCACGTCTGCTGGAGCCAGCCAACAACACAGTCAGCACAGCTACAGGCGCAGGGGAGGTTTCCTCTCATCAGATTCATTTCATTTTATTACCACAAAAGGCAAGTTTTAATTGCTTAATTGGAATTGTGTGTTAATTTATGTGCACATGACTTGGCTGTGTTGTGCTGTGCTGTGCTCTGCTGTGGATGGAGGAGGTTGGATGCGTTCGTTGCCTGCCAGTGTCCTTTTGTGATGGCTGCTTGCCACGCCAAACGCCCAGCCTGCCTGCATACCGTAGCGTTTGTAATCTCCATCGTGCTATCTCTGTCTCTTTCACATACTCTGTCAGTCAGGCAGGCAGCCAGGCAGGGTAACATAGCATCGTCGTCAGCTTATATATTTTATAACGACACCGACGACGACGGACAAACCCCAAAAGGAGGCAATTTTCCAAACGACGAGCTTAACGCACGAACGCATTCATAGCCACGTGGAATTCCGTGCGCCAATTAGTACCAATGGAACTACTTTATGCCAGCTGCTTGCCGCATGCTGGTGTGCCTTAGTGGAGAGAGTTGGTTGAGTATAGGCTGGCTGAGGCAAGAACAATAGCTTCAGTCAAGTGCACACCCACGCGTATTAATTAAAAACCTTTTTATGAACCCTCGTGAGTTGGTTATGTTTAAAAGTAATCGGTTTTTGTTATTGTTGAGTTTTCAGGCAAAACGGTAATCAAAAATAAATTTATGAATTTTAATTCTGTACAACCTGGAAAATCGTTTAGAAAACTGATTAATAAACTAAAAACCTATATATCAAAAAACTCAGCAAACTGCGTCGAATGGAGATTGAGGTTGATTGAAATGGCTGTGGTAGGGTTCAAGATCTATTATATTACAAAAATTATTTTATATTTTATTAGTATATTCGACTGCCCTCGTACGGTGGATTCGGCATTGGGGTGATTATGATCCCCTTGAAACCCTCTTTGTATTAATATAGAACATATGTATATAACATGTCACTTTCAAACATTTGCGCACCTCCCCTTATCGAAAACTATTTTGATAGGCTAGACCTCTTAGGTAGCTTGGTTAGGTCACTTTAACCATTCCAGGGTTAAATATTAAAACTATTGGTAATCACTAGCCCTGCATTCCTAAATAATGTTGCTATTACTATCATTCTTAAAAAGTAACCGGTTCAGATTTTAGCATTGGTTGTGACTACTGTACGTATTACGATCCCATATTCCTAAATATTCTGAACCGGTTTTTCTTTTTCTGTGTTGTGACGAAATTAAATGACCGCCTCAAGGAGGACTTAACAGCAGTTTAAATCGGTGCCAAATAACAAAAACAAACGTTTGGGTTAGTCAGGTATGCTCGGCCACGAAATTATTACCATCATTCGTGAGAAACGAATAAATACAAAAATAGCGCCTCCCACGAACGAACAAAAATAAACATCAGAAACGTCACTTAATTCCGGCCTACTTTATTTTGTTTGTGTCCAAAGTATAAGGCTGAATGGTGGATAGTAAAAGGGAGAGGAAAGGGATGTAAATAAATAGACCAACATATAAAATAAATGTTTAGGAGAGTAAAAGTAAAGACAATAACAATAACAAAAACACACAAAAAGGGGTTAAAAAGAGCGCTCAACTGAAAAAACAACCTATTGTAAAAAGTGAAAAGTGGAATTTTTGGTACAGCCCAAATTAAAAACAAAAGAGATTGTGCGGTGCGGAGAACAGGCGCAGAACGTGCGACAACAACAAAAACAATATCAAATATGAGAACAATTAACGGTGTATGCCGTCGAGACGAGAACAGCAACAAACTAAATTCCAACAATGAAAAACGGAGGGCGGCATGTCTAACATTTCTCTTCACTTCTTCTCGTTGCGCTGCTCAACGCAATTCGTTCCATTCACAAAGGCCCAGTCGGTAATCGGACTCGCCTGCGAATGGCGTATAAAAACAACAACAACAGAAATGCTAAACGCAAATGAAAAACACACCCAAGGTCGACATCCACCACGCCCTAGATACGCCTCAAATTCATCAAATGGAACAGGAGCACAGCAAGCGGCGGTAAATAGACAGCAGAAGCTGTGCACAGGTTCATGTCGTCGCTCTTCTTCTTCAACTTTTCGTTCTGTTGGAGGGGTTGGATTTTGTGATTTCCTTTGTTTTTATACCCTACAATACGAGCGCGCGCACGCAAGGACCACCGTAGAGTATATTGAGTTTGGTTTGCCATATGTAACGGATCATAGAGAAGAATGGTAGGTATGTCACTATATTTTTAATTAATCAGCGTCGGATTGTGAGTCGATTTAACGATGACCGCGTCTTTCTGATAAAATATGTTAATCTCTCTTAAATGATTTAGGGTGTTTAAGGTTCGGCATAGCCGAAGATAATTATCTTAATAGTTGTTCTTCGGTATTTTGTTTTCTTTTTGCTGATGGCAGGAAGTGCCAAGCGCCGTTACACGCTGTACGAGTATTCGTATTCCTTATTTCTCTTCAGATTCTCTTTGCTCTTTTGTTGTTGTTTCTACTTTGCTTGTAAGAAGTAAATAATACGGTTGCTATTAAAATGGAATAACTGTTACTATAACTGGTTTCTTCACTCGCAAACATATCCTTGCAGTGATTGTTTTAATTTAAATTTTCTAGTTTAAACTTACGAAGATAGAAAAAAACTGTTTAGGTCTTTAGAATTTTCTTCATTTCTGTTTGCCAGGCTAACTAAATTTATCTTACGTTCTATCTATCGACTATCGTTCCGACATTTTGGTGATTAATTTATTTTAAAATGATTTCGTGTTCCACAATGGATACATTAATAGTATTCTGACCTAATGTATGCCGATTCTAAGCACGGTGTTACGTTTGGGAGACCTGCCAATTATGCTTCTATCTAAGACGTATCCGAGACTACAACTCTCTCCTTCATATTCGTCAATTCAACAATGGATGTGACCACCAATTCTTGCCATACTCTTTTCGCGGGTTTTCCTTTAGGCATTGTACACGTAGATATAATCGATCCAAAGTTTAAAATTTCACATTCTTTATCTTAAACGAAAATATTACGAATTATTTTTAACTTATATTTTGATTTTTTTGTTCATAAATTAAATTTATATTGAAAGGAATTACTTGATTACGATCTCGAATTCCTTTAAAGGTGAAAACAGTAAGAAAGAAATTGCTAAACAATGTTAATAAATTTTTGTTTAATAAACTGATTTACAAATATTTTGGATTTGTCGAATTTACTACTTAAAATTAAAGTTTGGAATTCATAATAAAGAAACTTTTAAAATAATCCTCTTCAGAAGTTTTTACGTAAGCTTTTATTTTTATTTTTAAATTTAAAAAACTTAAATTCTTAGCGTCCGAAAGAGTTTGTACGAAAATGACAACTTTCCAAGAATTTTTCTTTTTAAAAAATTTAAAATTTTTTATATTCAAAAATTATTGGATATTTTTTTTTTTAATATTTTTCGAATATTTTCTTTATTTTAAAGACAGTTTTATTTAAACTAATCCAGTTTTATTAAAATTTATGGAAACAATTATGATACGAGTTAAAGAACACTTCTCAAAATTAAACAAAATTATTATGAATAAATTAGTTTTTCATTTTTAGAATCAAAGGTTTTTTTTTATTAATAAGGATTCATTTACACAGAATAAATTGTTTTAGAATTTAAGAATTTTTTTATTTTATTTTAAAATTAGCGATAATCCCGCTCATCATCGTCTTCGTCTGAATGCTCTTCACGCCTTTCATTGCGCTTGCCACCTGCACCACCACGGCCACCAGGCTCCTCTCCACTGCCGCCGCCTGACTTCTTGCGCTCTTCGCCACCTATTTGTAACCCGTCGGACCACTTGCCTCGCGGTATATCCGAATAAGAACTCGGATCCATGGGATCAACGGGATCGGCATCGCCGCCGCGACCACGACGCCTTGAGGCGCCATGTCCACGTCCATAGCCGCCGCCACGATGATCGCGTTCCCTTTCGCCTCTTTCACCGCCGCCAGCACGACGCTGAGAACGCGCCAGCGTGCGTTCCAAGTCTCGCGATTTCTGTTTACGCGGCGGCGCTGCAGCTCCTGGTGCACCCAGAGAATCCTGCAGACTGGGAAAATTGTGCGTCGAAGAAGAGGGCGGTCCAATAGTCGCATTTATAATCTCATCGATTTCACGCTGATGTCGTGCTGCGGCGGTATTCTCAACAGCTGAAGTAGCCACTTCGTCATCGTCGTCCGGTTCGGGCAGTTGTTCACCATCACTGCCTCCGCCGTCAGTGGCCTCCTCCAGCTGTCGGCGATATGCTGCAGCACTTTTCGATACCTGTGATTTGGGATGCGTTGGCGGCAGCCATGAAACTAAATTTTCCGCGGCGCATGCAAAATAGTAGCAGCCACAACCAACATCGTACATTTCCACCCAACCCTTGGGCAGCGGATATTTGCGCCGCAAACGTCGATAACGGCGCATATAGTCGCGATTAGGCTCAGGACGACCCTCCGCCCAACGATTAACGCAGAAAAGCGAACATTTATGATAAATGTTGTATTTATTTGGGCAACTTTTGTAGCCCGCGGAAAGTGAAGTATCGCCCATGCCCATACGTGCCTTCATTCGCTCCAGCCAGAAATTATCCTCGGCGGGTCGCTTACTGTTGTTTCCGCTTACCATGGAAGCAGAAGTTGTGTTGCCGGCGCGACTATTATGCTCGAAATCGAAACGTTCTGGACCGTGCTGTTCATCTGTTTCCATTTCATCGTAATCCTCCGCAATGACTTCTTCATTTTCTGCTACAACTGCTGCAGCGGTCGCTGCACTCCTCTTTGCATCTGCAGTTATACGTAAACAAATTGTTTTTAAATTGGAAAATTGCGATTTGATTTTTCATTCCTAGCACTTACCGGAACTTTTCTTTTTCTGCTGCGGCTTTTGCTTTGAGACGAGTCCTCTTTGTGCAAGTCTCTGCAGCAAGGCGGGCGGCAAAGTCATTGCGTAGATGTGCAATATCAAAAACAATTTTTTAAATTAATAAATATTTTTACAATTTTAAAATAAAATTGCACTTCACACGATCCTGTTGACGACTCTTCTTCTTTTGTTGCTGTTTTCTATTTCATTCACCATGACATGCAGGGCTGGGAAAAGTTCGTTTTTCTAAAATACCGATAGGGCTTGTGTTAGAGGTAAAAAAAAATACTTTTGAATCGAAAAAACATTTTTGTTTTAAAAGTTAATTTAGTTATCAATATGAATTGCAATTTCGTTTTGGAATCCTTTAATTCCAACTATACTGCAGAAATTTCAACTACTTTGACATTTTGTGTAAAAATTATACTTTTCATGTGATACCTCATTAGTCTTTTTTTTGTTATTTATTCAACTTTGGAGAGGACGAATTTGTCTCCTGAAGTCGAGAGGAGAATTTGGGAGGGCTGTTGCCGACCAAGTAACTTTTCAATAAACTTCATTCACTCTATGATTTTATTCAGTAGGTGTTTACTAAAAATGTTCTGATTATGCTGTAGATTTTTTTAATGTATCCATTTTCACAAGAGATTGGTATGACTTGTGATATATCATAAAATGTGGTATGAATAATTAAAGCTCTCCTCAATACCTTTCATATGACACTTCATTTACCCTAATTCACCACAGCATTCCTAAGTTTTAAACCCTTAATTTTCAACTTTGAAGGGGTTTAACTTACCACAGGAGTCCGATTGGCAATTGTTTGTTTTTAGCTAATTATCGAAACTTGTGCTCATATTTTTTGAGAGTTCGAAGATTAAGTAATTTATGTAAATTTTCTTCAAGATTGAAAATCATATGTAGTTTTAAGTAGGAATGAGATCTCTCAATCCTGAGTTTTAAGTGTTTATCAAGTTGATTTAAATCTGAGTTCAACAATTTCACGAAATGCAACTCTGCGTTCACACGTGTCTTCGTGGTGTGTATTCCATCGGCACATTCACAGTTTCTCTCACTTGGTGGAAATCTTTCGTCCAATTCAGACGGAGTATTACGGAAGGTACGCAAGCTGAATAAAAAATGTGCTTTAGAAAATCTTGAAAATTTTCCATATTTTTCGTATTTGTGTGTTTTTCTTATTTCGTTTGTTAGGATCAATTAATAATAAATAAATAATAAAAAATCGTTCTTTTTTTAGAAGTTTAGTAAAACTTTTGAATTTCAGTCCAAAGGAGCACCCCCTGGCAGTCTACATTTAAAACTGCATCCTGAAGAAAGTGTACAATCAACCAACCTACAAAGGTGTAGAGAAAGAAAAGCGGACAAAAACAAAAATAATAATTTACGCATTTCATCACTAAACGAGGAGGTGACAAAACAAACAGAACAATCGGAAATTTTCATTTAAACGCTTTTTTTCGTGCATTGAACTCTTAACTGAATTCGAAAAATCAACAATTATGTCTGCCGCCGGCTCTCCAACTACCGCCGCTGCCACAAATGGCTTTGTCGAGTCGTTGTCCGCCGCCAGCGTCGCTCCGGGAGACACTAAAAAACCCATTGACACGCTCGTCGATGAGCTACAAGATGGACTCGCGTGCGCAGATCTCTTTGCACACAGCGAGGGCCTAACATACAAGTGCGTATTTACTTTATATTCATTACATTACATTGAAAATAATTCAAGTTTGTTTAATTTTGTAACTTAATATTTTCGTTATATTTTTTTCAATTTATTTATTTGTTCTAATTGGATTTTTGCGTTTTCAGTGATTTCCTCATACTGCCTGGTTATATTGATTTCACCGCCGAAGAGGTCGACCTTTGTTCGCCTTTGACGAAGGGTTTGACTTTGCGCGCTCCGCTTGTGTCGTCTCCCATGGACACAGTGACCGAGTCCGATATGGCCATTGCAATGGCGGTAAGTGACTCTTTTTAATAAAGATTACTAATAGTAAATAAAACGATTTATATGTACATTACAAGGAAGAAAATAACTGTTTTAAATTTCTAGTAAAGCAAGTACAATTTGTTTTTTTAAATTTAAAAATTTGTTTAAAAAATGTTTTTTTTAACTTAAAAAAAATTAAAATTATGTTATTCAATTTAATTTTAACCTTCAGCTTTGTGGCGGCATTGGCATTTTGCACCACAACTGCACACCCGAATACCAGGCCAATGAGGTACACAAAGTCAAGAAGTACAAGCACGGTTTTATTCGTGATCCCTCTGTCATGTCGCCCGAGAACACTGTAGGCGATGTACTAGAGGCGCGTCGTAAAAACGGCTTCACCGGTTACCCGATTACGGCCAATGGACGTCTGGGTGGCCGCCTGCTCGGCATTGTCACCTCGCGCGATATTGATTTTCGCGAGGCTCAAACTGATATCACGTTGGGCTCAATAATGACCACCGATTTGATAACAGCGCCCAATGGCATAACTCTGCCGATGGCCAATGCTATTCTTGAGAAGAGCAAGAAGGGCAAATTGCCAATTGTAAATGAAAATGGCGAATTGGTGGCACTGATTGCACGCACCGATTTGAAGAAGGCGCGCTCTTATCCGAATGCGTCGAAGGATAGCAACAAACAGCTGCTGGTGGGCGCTGCCATTGGCACACGTCCGGAGGACAAGGAACGCCTTCAGTTGTTGGTAGCCAGCGGTGTCGATGTGATTGTTTTGGACTCGTCACAGGGCAATTCCTTGTATCAAATCGAAATGATTAAATATATTAAGAATACGTATGCCGATCTACAGGTCATTGGCGGAAACGGTAAGTCTTAGCACTTTTTGTTTAACTTACTTTTCATTTAATGTAAAAACATTTTTTTCTCTTACTCTTTCCAGTGGTAACACGTGCCCAGGCCAAGAACCTTATCGATGCTGGCGTCGATGGACTGCGTGTCGGTATGGGCTCCGGTTCGATTTGCATTACCCAGGAAGTGATGGCTTGCGGTTGTCCCCAGGCCACCGCTGTCTATCAAGTGTCTAGCTATGCTAAACGCTTTGGCGTACCAATTATTGCCGATGGCGGTATTCAGTCGATTGGACATATTATTAAAGCGCTCGCTTTGGGCGCCAGCGCTGTCATGATGGGCTCACTGTTGGCCGGCACTTCTGAGGCGCCTGGCGAATATTTCTTTTCGGATGGCGTGCGTTTGAAGAAATATCGCGGCATGGGCTCAATCGATGCGATGGAGCGACGCGATGCCAAGGGCGCTGCCATGTCGCGCTACTATCACAACGAAATGGACAAGCTGAAGGTGGCGCAGGGTGTTAGCGGCAGCATTGTCGACAAGGGCAGCGTATTGCGTTACATGCCATATCTGGAGTGTGGACTGCAGCACAGCTGTCAGGATATTGGTGCACGTTCCGTAAGCGAACTTAACAAAATGATTTACAATGGAAAGCTGCGCTTTATGAAGCGCACACATTCCGCTCAGTTGGAGGGCAATGTTCACGGTCTCTTCTCCTATGAAAAGCGCCTTTTCTAACATATGTCGAGCGGCAGCAAATCGACGAGTGCCGCAACGGCGAGCGTTCGTGGTTTCACCGGTACGGAAAGTGCTGCCTATGAGAATTGTTTGGGTAAGAAGTTTGTAAGGGCTGGACAGCGACAACAACAACAACAACAGCAGCAGCATCAACAGTTTATGAACTATAAAACATGAATGAGTAGTTTTAAGCTTTTCAGCAAAATTCTTTATTATTATAAGACATTTGTCACATTTGTTTTAAATTTTAAATTTATTATATTATATTTAAATTTATTTTAAGTGCGTTTTGAAAATTTTCTTTTGCTAGTTTTAATAGATTTTATATGCCTTCTAAAATGTTATGTAATCAGTTTTTAAAATATTATACATTACATTATTACAATACATTAAAAATGTTACAATTTTATGCCTGAATTATTTATAAAAATTTAAATTGTTATAATGTTGATTTCAAAATTTATTGATAATTTAATTTTGAGTCAATTTAAAAATTTGGATTTGGCTTATTTTTGAAAATATTTTCTTAAATTGTCTTATGTTTGTTTCCTCACAAACGAACTTTGAGTTCTATCTCAAAATTTTAAACTAAACATAATTTTGAAAAATTATATACAAAAAATTTACATTTTCAATTTTAGTTTTTATTCAAAATCTATTTTTTTTAACTAAAATTTTGTTCTAATTTAAAAATTTCATCTAAAATTTGTAATTCAGTTGAAAATACTAAACTTAGTTTCAGTGTCAAAACTTAGCCAAGTAAATTTGTGTGCTAAAATTTATTTCAAACTTGGAACATTTGCTTCAAATTTTAAAATTTGCGTTTGCATAAATTGTTGCAAAATCCTTTTTGAAATGATTGTTAAATTGTCTAACAAAATCCTCTTACATTGAATATTAAACATAATTGAAAACCAAGTATTGAAATTTGCCAATAATTTCTTTGTATTTTACAACTTCGTCAAATTTTGATGTCATTGTAATTCCAAATGAAAACCCCTAAAGAAATCCTTTCTTGCTAAAAGAATATGTTAGCTTTTAGATTTAACTACAGTACTACAATAACCAAAATTGATGTTACAAGCATTTAAATGCTTTTTGGATTATTTTTGTCAAAACGATAACTTAATTGCGTACTTTAAATTATCAGAGAGAGACAGAGAATGTATTTATTTAAACTTGAATTTAGCAAATTTATATAAATATATTTCCTAGTAACTTACTCGTATGTACTCATATGTAGGTACTTATTATCAATGTTAGCCACCAATTTACATGTATACCAATATATATACATACATATATTTAGAACTAGAATTCCTGTAAACTGTTTACCAGACAACAATAAAGAATATCACTATAAAAAATATTCAAACAATTAACATTTTCATTTATTTATTTGTTTATTTATTTATATCTTTGTTTATTTAGCTTCTTTTAATAAAATGAACACGCTGCTGTGATTGTGCAAGTGTCAGTTGTCATGATCGAGTTCGCTTTCATCCGACCAAGCTCCCCTCCTTTTAAACATTCATTTCGAAGTTGCGCTTCAATTATTTTCAATTGATTTTAATTTGTTTGCATTTGTAATTATTTGCGTTTGTAATTGACACGTTTGCAAAACAAGCGCCAGCGCAACAATTCGTATATTTTTTGTTTTTGTTCGTCGCCCGGCCACCCTATTAACCCTCTGCCATCCTAGTTTTAGTTTGTCGTCAAGACACGTAAACGTCACTCGGAGCGCCAATTCCGACCACAAGTGCGCCGACCACCTGTTATCAGCGCTTTGAATATTTCCATCACTGCATTCGCTCGAATTACAAAAACAACTCTTCTCACGCAATCCAAGTCGAGTCGGAGTCGAGTCGAGTCGCCTTCGGTCACCGCTGGATCTGTGACAACAAAACATTTGCTCCAGGCAATCAGAAGCAGATGCGCTGCATAGAAAGTCGCTCATTTGATCATAATTTGTATTCATTTCGTTAAAAAAATAATAACAACAATAACAACAACAACAACAACATTTATGAACAATTTTAACAGCTATAAAATATATTTGTAAAAATAAATAAGGGTGTTGTTGTTTTTGTGTGTGTTTTCAACGACTTTCGCGTGCGCTATACGAGTCGTAAATTTTACGTATGTGTGTTGATATGTTGGGGTGGATTAAATTTCCACATTCGAATTTAATTGCTAAGTCTGTAAAACTGTTTTGGGTATAGAAGTACATAGTTTTGTTTTTGTAAACATATGGTTAACTCTACTCTGGAAAAGTAAGGTCAGTCTAAACTTCATTGAATAAACGTAGAAAAATGTAAACATGACTAGTGTGGAGTTGAAAAGCTTTTATAAGTTTTAAGCTGAAGAGCTTTTATTTGTTTATAGCTTCACGTTTGGTAGAATCTAAAATAGTTTTTTTTTATTAAACTAGCGTCCTAAATTTAAAATAATTCCCGAGACAAAAATTTAAGCAGTTCTGCAGCAAAGAAATCGACATTCATCGAATGCAGCCAAAAAGCAGTTCGAATGGAATATTAAAGAAAGTATTTAGACTTAAAATATTGTGTATTGGACAAAAGCTGCCTATGCTGCCAGTCGAAAAAATTAAAAAAAAAATACAAATTGACCAGCATTATGGAAGTTTTGTCACATTTTTTGTCATGAAAAGCTAGAATATAAAATTTCTTAAGTGGTATTTCAGGTATTTACAAAAGTTTTTGACTATGTGCGGGTTTTTAAATGTGTCAATTAAAAAATCAGGTTGTACAAGGGGCTTAGTAAGGTTTTCTGTGATTTCATAGAGATATGGAATTTCAAAGTCATCAAGAGTTGGTAAGATTTAAGTATGTCTGTCGTATGTCCGTTGTCAAACACAATATGCGACAATCGCCGAACGCGCTTTGTTGGTGATAATGATGTGACAACCAACGAATTTGAAAGCAACAATGGCTAAAAAAAAGATGTCGTTTTCTTAAAAGAAGTGAATATACACGGATGGAAAAGAAACTTTACGACTGGTTGTTTGATCAAACGATAAAAACAAGTACCAAGTAAGTGGAATTGTGCTAAAATAAAAATCCTTTGAATTACAAAAGAAGCTCTATGATGGAGGTTCTGAGGCAAGTGTTAGTTGGTTTTATGTTCAAGTTAAAAATCATTATTTCAAAATATTATGAACTAATTGTTCTGTTTATAAATGCAATAAACCACATATACAAATTTTGCGATGAAACGAATTTTTCGGTATAAAGAAACAACTTGACATATCATTCGTTATACCTCGCTTCGACTATATTAATTTTCAAGTATTTACTTAAATATTTTTAATAATTATAGTTTTTTGACAAGTCCGTTTTTGACCTTTTAATGGTGGTTTAGATACAAATTAAAACTAATTCTAACTCTTAAAAAATAAAAAAAATAATAAACATAAAACCGACAGCAAAAAAAGGCACCTGCATTTGTTTAACAAAATCTTAACTGAAATATTTCTTTACCTTCTTAATGGGTTAAGACGTTTTACGGTATTAACTAATCGGCCATTGAATCTCTCCTTCCCCTTCCATTTTAGGTAACACAACTGTATGCTCTCTTCTACTCTTTAATATGGACTAATTTGCTTCTCTCACATTAAAAGAAGAATGATTGACTTCAATAAAACAAAAAAAAAATACCACAAAAAAACCATCAAACATACAAGAACAAGAAACAATAAAGCACATAGCATAGCAATCCAACAATAATAACAACAACAACACCAACAACCGAAAAACAACAAACAAAGCGCACCCGCCACCAACCACAATCGCGAGCGACAACAACAAATCTCAACAAACGAATCGGAATCGTCAAGTCGTTTCGCTTTCGCTTCGTTTCGATACGTTTGCGCGCGACATTTCATTCATACCAAAGATGCCAACCAAATACCAGCGTCGCATATTGTTGCCTGCACTTTTTGCTGGTCGCCTGGTTGCGCCCAAATAATTCGAATGTCGTGCGCTGTTGCTGTTGGCTGTTGTCGCCCCTCGACGAACGACTTTATCCGGCTTGTGTGGTTGCTGCTCTTTTGTTCGCGCCCTCTCTTTTTCTTTCAACAAGTATTTTTGGCTTTTCTCTGCTAAACAAATGAGGGAAAAAATCGCTCGCCTCAATCAAAATTTGTTGCCAATTAGAAACTTAATTTTTTCCGTTCGTCGTCACACCACGCCCTTTAAATGCAGCGCTTTTTTGCTTTATTTTTTTTCTTAGGCAATTTTTGCATAGGGAAAGGAAATAAATAAATTCACTTTTTATATTTTTATTTTAGGCGGTGGCGAAATTCACTTCCTTCCCATGCGGCAGGCATTTTTTGTTCACGAATGCTGGGCGCGCAGCTTTTTTTTGCTACCCAGCGAAAAGTGAAAAAAAATTTGCCTACTATTTGTTGTTAGTGTAGTTGTTGTGCTCGCTTCCGTCGCAACGCGGTACAACCGCATCGTTAGTAGCGGCGGCGCTTTGTGCAAAATAGGCCTAATTCACCGGTTTGTCACTGCCAGGAGTACAAAATCGTTTGTTGGTGTTGGTTGGTTTTGTTTGTGTGTTTTCGCTTAAATTTTATTCGAAATTGTTGGTTGATTTGTATTTTTTTAACTTCGATTTCGTTGAATTTTATTTGCCGTTTTAATGGCGGTAGGCTTGTGCGAGTTTAAAGTTCACCGGCAACAGTCAGTGGTGGGATGAAAGGATTTGAAAGAGACCTTAAACCATGTTGTCACTCTTTTGCACCCTGCACCAAAATGGATGGTATTATCGACTTTATACAGTCTTTATATTCAAATGCAGAAGAGAATTTCTGAACGACATTTGACGATTGATTGTCTAAAAACTATAAAAATTTGGCTGATAGGTTGGCGAAGATATAGCGAGATAAATTTGTATTGTAGGTATTTCATTTTTTTATCGGTTTAGTAGGTTGAGAAATCGCATGTAATATTTAAAAAAAAAATGTTTTTAATAAATCGCTTGAAAATCCAATTAATTAAACATTCAAGAAATGTCTGCGGTATCTTAAACCACTTCCATATATATGTATATATATATATCGGTATATATCGGCTTTAAAAAAGCAGATGGATCTTTCTGTCTATTGCAAAGCAGTCTGGACTATCTCCCAGAGTTAAGGAAAATTTTAAGGATGACTAAAAATTGTTTAACATATTCAATTTCTACACGAATTAATGTATAGAAATTGTCAGGTTGTGAAGAAAGTTCTATGTATTATACATTATATATAATATGTACGTACATAAATTGAATTTCAATTTAAAAATTTAATTTACAGAAATGGAATTAAAACCACTTTAAAATAAAAATAGAATTAGAAAAAATATGTACTTTTAAGAGATATTCGTTTGTCCATTCATCGATTCGGAATAATCGCATTAAAAGGGATATCAACTTATTGAGTATGTGAACAATATCTGATGAAATCCAAACACCTTTTCCTGTTGGATAAAAATTACGAACTTACTTAAATATTGCATAGGGTATTAATGTTTCGACGTTAGCAACCATAAATATAACTGTTTTTTTTTCTCCCATTTTGACCCTGTGCTGCTTGTACGCGCGTCAAGTGGATGGAATTCGGTGTAGATTGATTTCTACCACTTTTAAGCATACCCAAAACTAGAAGATTTTTTTGTATTTGGAATAGCCGACAAAACTGTTAACGACCTTCTAAACCTTGTACGTACATACTTTTGTATGTTGGTATTTTGGCCTGGTGGTGTCGCTGCCACCTCCGGGTGGATGAGTTTTAGTTGGTATCCTGTGACGGCAGGCAAAGCAGCGCATTCGTTTATTGCGCTAAGTCGGCTTGTGTCGAAAAATGCTGCGTTCCTGTTCAAAACTGATAATCATTTGCATAAATATTATTAAATGTGTGTGCGTGTGCGGGGCGTGTCAAATTGAGTAGTATCTGTTCGCAATACAAATGAAGTTGTTCGGTTGCTCGTTAGCTGGGGGTTGTTGATAGGCATTTTACATCAGTGTAAGCCACCATTATGAACACCATTAAGACTTCTTCATTTATTTGCTGCACTTCAGCATGAACATTGTTGATATAGAGTCGGTCCGTAATGATGATGAGAGATTGTGTATTTATTCGGGCGAACAAATAAAGAACACATTATTTATCTTTTACTCTAATAAAATACTATGGAAGTTTTTTGTCACTGTGGAAATTTATTTTCTAGATACAGCCCTGTTTTACATACATACATACATACATACATACATACATACATACATACATACATACATACATACATACATACATACATACATACTATGAGAGAAAATGAAAGAAGTACTCATCCTTAACCAAATTATTTTAAAACAAGTAAATCAATCATCTTCGGCTTTACCGAAGTTCAATTAACCTGCACCATTTGATAGTTATAATATAAAGGTATAAGTACATTTCATTACATTAAGGCAGTCAACAGTTTTTGTACTGTACTACAAGTAAATATAACTAAAGTAAAATTGATTTTAAATTTAAGGTAATTAATTATAATACATTTTATTTGATAAATCAAGCCTTTGTGATTATCAATTAGTTACAAATTCGCACAAAATTTTCTTAGTATTTAATAATTACATTTTAATCTTTTATTTTGTTCGTTAAATCGGATATTCGTTAAACTGGGTATTCGTCATAACGAGCTTCGACTGTAACTGTATGATTTGCATTTATTTTACTAAGAAACTTACTTAGAATTAACATCCGTCGATTTACTATTGTAGTATATTCATAATTTGTTTGATAAAGTTTTGTATTAAACAAATTATTTTGAAATATTATCGTAATGACAATAAATTGTTTATAGTTCGGGGGAACGGAAACAGTTGATCTATTCAGATTTTTAATATATACATGCATAGATTTGTAGCTAAAATAATTGTATTCTCGCAAATCGATCTTAGACAAAATCGAAAGTATTGATGTATTGATAAGTATTGAGAATCTACTTATATATTGATCAAATTTAAATTCACTTTAAACTGTCTTAAAAAATACGAGAACAGCGAAGAGTACCGACCATATGAAAGAAAAAGATGGCATACACGACACAAAATTTCTCTTGCTACTGTTGCTGTTGTTGTCAAAAAAAATAATAAAAACAACGAAACAAAACGTGACTCTGCTGAGAGAGTTGAGTAGAAAAAAAACTAAAGAAAAAGATAACATTTGTTGTTGCTCGCACGCTGCTCAATGTTCAGCGCTCACTTTGATTGACAGCGACAACAACACAGGGGCTGGCAGTAAAAGTAAAAATTTGCGGATTTTTTTTGTTGCTGCTGCTTCAAGCTGAGCGCCTGGTGCTGTTGGTCGTAGGTTTTTCTGGAAAAAGTTTGAAATGAAAAAATTCGCCAGTTCGGCCCAAACGAGGGAATTTAAAAAAACAAAATTTATTTATTTATTAACAACAAAAACAAGCAATACAAATTTAAAGAAAACAAAAAACCTGCAAAGAAATGAGAATATGTGAAAAAGTGTAAATATATTCCGTGGTAGCTGTAGAAATAAGAAAGAGAGAAAAAAACTAACAAGCAAAAACGAAAACGGCTGGCGGCCAATATTGCAAAACAAACGCTTAATATAAACAAAAACAACGCATTTAAAAAAGTTTCAAACAAACGATAACGAAAACACACGCGCTGCACAATTCTGTCCGCCATGTTCTCCTGTGTTGTACAACAGTTGTTGCTGTTGTTATTGTTCTGTTGTTGTTGTTGAATGCTTACTTGTCTGTTGTTGCTGCTGCCTGCCACAACAAAGTGAGGTTGTTGCTGCAAATGTTTCTGTTGTTGTTATTATTGTTATTGTGTGGTGACTCTGTTGTTATTGTTGTTATCAGCTATTGTTGTTGTTGATGTTTTTGTTGTTGTGTAAACAAGCACGCCAATTTGTCGCAGAGTTGCCATGGCACATTTTTATTTTTAAATTCTGCACATATTTCGCATCAGAATATCTCATATATTTAGTTCTGTATTTTATAGTAGTTATGTAATTTCATAGAAATTTTGTTTTAAAAATTTAATATAATCAATAAATTTTGAAATCATTTGGTTTTAAAAATTGTTTTTGTATTTTGACTGACAATCAATAAAACGGTAAGTTATAAACATGTTAAAGTTATGGTTGGGTATAATAAGTTATTAGATTTAAAAAATAGTAGGATAATTAATTATAATATATGCCGAGGATTAAATACTATTTTATTGATTTGTTTTGAGAGGGCAGACGTTTTGGACCTTCTTTGCATATCTTTGAATATATGGGGAATAGTACCTCATATACCCAACATTTTCTATTTCTAAAAATACGGCTGTAATCGCTGGACGACTCAGAATTCGATGATCAAATGGTAGAAAACACAAAACAAATAAACTTGCTCAAATAAAGAGTTTGATGTTGAGGGAAGAGGAGACGTGTTCACCTGTACTGGTAATTTCGTTTTGTTTGCAATTCTAATTTTGAAACGTGAAGTTGACCGTAGAAAACAATATTAAAAAAAAATAAAACCATTTAAACAATATATTGATTAATAACTCGATGGTATTGTTGGTATTGCTGAATAACAACGTTTTACTTTCTTTATGAAGAAGCAGTAGGTTTGTTGTTTAAATTTTTTGTTTACTGTTTCCTATGCAATGTGATCCAGTCTTAATACAATATTATTATTTTGTTAGATTTTTTTCAATATGATTATTAAATACTTTCAAATGTTTAGTTTTTAGGTTGATGTTGGTAACTCTGCAGCTGTTGTGTTTCTTTTGCTACGTCAGCCATTGTTGTTATTGTTGTTTTTGTATTAGCTCGCGCGCGCGGTCAAAACAACAGCAATAACAACAATGACTAAACAACAATAACAACAACAATGCAAAATAAATACAAACAAACGAGAGACATCGTCGCTGGCACCCAACTTCATTTCTATGCGTTCCTATTCAAAATCTTGTATGTCAAATCCAACAACAAAATTATATAAAAAATAACAACAACAACACACGCCCCATAAATAAAGAACAACAAAGATTTTGTTTGTGTTGTTGCGATGTTTTTAATGTGATTTCTCAGGTAGAGAGGGGAAATTTTGAATTTTACTTACATGTTTCAAAGTAATTAAAAATTTTAATTTTCTATAAAGGTTGATTTAAATTAAATCTACACTAATTATTAGTTTAAATTATATAATTTATCAAAACACATATTTTTAGTAAAATTAATGTTGGCTTGTTTAAAAGTATTGAAAAACACCCTGTTTGAAGTTTAGCTACGCCATCGTAGATGGCATAAAAAATATTTAACAAAATTTAAAAAATAAGTTGCGCATTGAAAATGTGGCAACATTGTCAACAATTGATTTGTGTCTAAACTGTTGGTGTCCTATTCAGCGCTAGGTGTGCTTCAAGTGAGAATAGTGCACCGCTTATTACAGACACACACTCGCTGTTCACAATATCAAGGACTTAAACCTTTATGTTTCCGAAAGACGCGCGCAATTTTTTTTTGTTAACTTTTCCGTGATTTTGTTTTGGTTTATTTTTTAGAGAATCAAATTAAATTAAGGGGATTTCCCCTTATTTTGGGGCTTTAGATTTAGGGACATTTTTGGGGATTTTGGCCAAAAAACTTTAGATGTAATGCAAGTATTAAAAAGGAGATTTCTATAAACGGAAAAATGCTCCGACAATATCAAAACCTCGAACATCTTTGACCCTCGTTAAAGAACAGTTAAAAGTTGTTTGAAACCAAGTTTTCGCGTGCCACGTAAGTCTTTGAGGAGTACTAGTTACAAAAGTTTTTCGTATATGTCAGTGATGTTGGTTTGTAAAGAAAAGAAATACTCTCAATGCAAGGAAAAAAATGCACTTATTTACTGTTGCAAATTTTTAGGATAATAAAAGTAAATTTTGGTTTTTGTTTAAAACTCGTAAAATATAAGTCTTTAATAAAAAAAAAGTTGTTTTGTAATAAATATTTCACAGCTTACATACAGGCTAAAATCAAAACAAAAGACAGGCAATACTAACTAGAAAATGGCAATAGGAATTAATTTAAAAATTACAAAACTTAATAAAAACAGCTGACTGAAATGTTAAATTATTGAATGTCGCGAATGTTTTCCATATCGCGAAAAGGTGTCTTTCCGAAAAGAAGCTCGAAACCTTTTGAGCCTTTCAGTTTTCGCGTTTAAGGGAATCCCCTGATTATTATTGTTCTATTTATAGTTCGCAATGGAGCTGAGAGTTCGCTAATGTTGCTTATGAAAGTGTTAAAGAAAGCTTGGAATGTATAAGGATCACGGTCGTGTAGCACATTTGCTTTGGACGTTTTTTTTAGCTTTTTCATTGCCCTTCATATTGCAATGCCCAGCACTCAAATAATATAAAATATGATACCAGTTATTAGAGTAAACAACTTTTGGTGAAGTTATTTTTCGATTAAATTTAATTGAAATTACTTTTTGATTGTAGTAATTGCTAAAGTAATTGCTAAATCTACAAATAGATTTGAGTTGTTTCCATTTTGTTTACTCACCTTGCTTTAAAGCTGATATTTGTGGTAATTATAAGTATGTGTAAAATAATTACTGAAACAAATTAACTTGTAATTAAAGTCATGATAACTTCTTCAAAAAAATTTAACAATTTTCACATTGTTTAAGAACAAAATGCACTTAAATTACCATTAATATGATTATTTACTAATTACGCATTAATTCAACGCGTGAGACCTTCTTGCACGACTGCTCAGGCGAGACTGAATCATATCGTTCGATTTCGTTTGCTTTCGTTTTAATGCGTACTCGTATGCGTACTACAAGTAATCTATGTAGATGTGGGTGAGTAAATGTAAAATCGGAGTAGAGTAAAAGTAATTCATTGGTAATTAAAGTAAGTAATTAATACTCAATGCAATTTATATACATTATTTCACGCTTACGTACCTCCCCTCTTAAGTGCACATCCCGCTTGAGTAACCAATTGTTGAGGGTTTCTTTCTTTTTTTATATTTTATATATATAAATTCCTTCTTAAGAGCTTTCTCGCTTAAGTGCCTCACCCGCGTACCAACCCACTATTCTTTAATTTTAATAACAAATTTACTTTCAGTTTTACTTTTTTAACTGCACACTTGAAATCGAACAATTTTAATATGGCAACCTTACGAAAAATGCATAAATCTATTCTTTTCTATACTTAAGAAATGCATAATGCACGTCAATCGCAATCTCTAATTTTACTTAATTATTTTAATTTGCAAAAAAGTGATTCCTTATGTACTTACGAGCACGTAAACGGGTTTAAATTACTGCCTTTAGCTACTCAAGAGGGATTTTTATTAGTGCCTAAATCCGTTTGAGTACCCACAATCCCGTACATTTCAGATAGAGGCACTTTAGAGGGCATTACTGAAAGTAATTAATTTGTAATTAAAGTCTTGAATACTTCTTAAAAATATGAACCAATTTCCACTGAATTTTAGAACAGAATATGTACTTAATTAACTATTAATATAATTAAATACTAATTACGCATTAATTCAATGCTTGAGTCCTCTTCGTACGACTGCTCAGGCGAGACTGAATGTTCGTTCGATTTCGTTCGCTCTCGTTTGATTTCGTTTGAATGCGTATGAATCAGGAATGAGAGATAATCCTTTTCTTGAGTATGAATGTAGGTGTGGGTGGGTGGGTGGTTGAATGTAAAATCGCAGTAGCGTAAAAGTAATGCCCAAGTAATTGAAGTAGGTAATTTATGCCTAATGCAATTTGTACGAGTATACCAAATCATTGTTTTACTTTTCTGTTGACTCTTTCAATTCGCTTCAAAATTTACTGAAATCGTTTAAAGTAATTATTTACCATTCATTGAGGTAATTAACCGATTACTTACTGTAGTAAACCGGCTAATGGCGCGTAATTAAAAAAGAACACACGGTTTTATTTTTTCAATACAGTTAAATATTGTTTTATTAATTTATTTAATTTGATTTGTTGTTGTTGTTGTCACACTATTATATTGTATTAATATAATATTTTTATTTTTTTTTGCTTTTTTTATTTAATTGTAATTTTTTTTCGTGTATGTGTGTGTATGTGTTAATAATTTTTATATATAATTATTTTTATCCAAATACAAGTGTGAGAAAAAAAATTAAAAAAATGTGGTTGCAAAGAATTTCGTTTGGTTTTTTTGTTTTAATAAAAAGTAATTAAATTGTAATTGTAATAATAAGTAATAAATTTCATAATTTAATTATAATATTATTTTTTTTTATTTATATGTATATGTATATTTTAAATTAACTTTTTTGTGTTTCATAAAGTTATTTATTAAATGTTAATTGTTAAATGCTAAGTTTAATGCTATTTTTTTTCTTTCTTTTTTTATTTATTTATTTTTTTTACAGGAAACTCTACATAATTATTTTAGGTTTAATTATTTAGGCATAAGTATATTTTTTTTCTTTCGGAATTTTTTTTGCTGGGTTGCCAAAATTTCTTTTATTATTATTTTCTTTTAAATTTTACTCTCTTTTTTGTTGGTAGTTTTAGTTTAACTGCGTTTTAACGTTTACTTTTGATTACTTTCGATTGAACTGTTAAATCGCATATATTTTTCTTTATATATATTTTTTTATGCAATTTATTGTAAACAAAAATGTAAGAATTCTTTTTTTTGTTGTATTAAATAAAGATTTTCTTTAAATTTGGGCGGAATTAAAGTAAATTTAAGAGCTTGTCAAACTGTTCAAACTGCGTAAACTGTTTAAACTGTGTTAAACGTTTACACAGTTTTCAACTGTTTCAAATGTTTAAACTGTAAATTATGTTGTTGTTGTTTATTATTATTTTCGTTTGTTTGTTAATTTAATATTAACAATATTTAATAAATATATTCGTATTTTGTTGTTGTTGTTGTTTGCTGAATATGTTTTTAAAAAATCGCTGATATGGTCTGTTATAAAGATTCGCTTTCGCTGTTTTTTTTGTTTTTGTTATTGATAGAATATGTTTTTGTGTTAAATAAAAAAAATAAAAATTAAAATAAAAAAATGTTAAAATTTATTTATTTTTTGTTTTGTTTTTAATAATATTTTTATGTACAAATTGGTTAAGAGAGTATTTATGTATATCACGTTGGCTTAGGTTTGTAAATTCATTTCGGATGTGTTTTATTTTTAGTTTTTAATCGTCATTGTATTTTATATTTAAAATCATAAACAAAAAATAATATATATTTTTTCATTTAAATTTTTTTTAAATTAATTTTAGCTTTCGTTAAATTTCAAAATAAATATTTTTTTTTTTATATTTTTTTTACCATAAATGAATTTTTAATTAAATTCACTTTAAAGTTTCAAATAATTTTATTTAGTTTTTTGTTGTTCTTGTTGTAATTTTGGAAGTATAAAAAGTTTTTTTTCTTTTTTTAAGTTAAGTTTAAACGTTTAATTTAGAAATGGAAGGATTTTTTTTAATGTATTTTAAACGTTTGTTTTATTTACAGTTAGCTAATGTATTTTGATTTCAAACTTTAGACGTTAATTTTTTTTTATATTTACAATGTTTTATTTGTAATTATGTACTTACTTTTTTTTTTGTTTTTTTTTTTAATTTAAAATTTAGTTTTAAATATTAATTACGTATTTTTATGTTGATTTTGTTTTTTTTTTTGGTAATTTTTTTTGTGCTTTTTTTTGTAAATATATAATTAATTTACAACTAGCACCGTTTTAAATATTCTTGAATTTATTGTTCCTATATTTTGTGTGAACTATTTTCATATTGAAAAAATTAAAATAAAAATAGTAAAATTTGTGTGAAAAAAAATTTAATTATTATATATAAAAAAAAATATTTGTTTTTAATATATAAAATATTTGTGAAAAAAATTTCTTTACTAAATAAAAAAATAAATTTTATAATATGAAAAAAGTTTTAAAAAAATTAAATGTTTTTATTTTTAATCTAAAAATATATTTGTTGATTATGTTTATTTTTATTTATTTTTTGTGAATAAAAAGTAAAAAAAAAATGCCATGTGTTTTGTTTTTTTTAATAATTTCATATTTTATTATTGTTTTTGTTGTTTTTTAATTTGTGTGTTTTCAATATTATATTAAAACTTTCACTTACGTACTTTTGTGTTCTAAATAATTATTTAGCTTGATTTTCTTCTTCTTCTTCTGTATTTCTAATTAAATTTTTTTATTAGGCTAAAACCTAAATAACGCTTAGGTTAAGTTTTTATGTTTTCAATTAATTATTTATTTGTTTTACTGTTTAATTTAATAATATATTTATGTATATATACGCACTCTACAGTCGGCATACATTACTAAGTTTATGTGTTAAATACTAAAATCTGCTTCTTCTTCTCTTTTTGCTTTGCGAGGATTTGAGTTCCTCTACGACAATAATTTTTTAAAGTTAAAAATGCTACTTAATTTGTTCATATATATAATTTATAATATTAATATATTATTAAAACAAACTTTTTATAAATAAAAAAATTCAAACTTTTAAATTATATAAAAAAAACAAATTTAAGTGAAGATTTGTTTATTTTAAAAATAAAAACCTTTTTTGCTTTTTTGTTTTAAAACATTTTGCTTTATTTTATTTAAAATTATTATTATTTTAATTATTTTTAATAATAGTTTAAAAATAAAAACTAATTAATATTAAAAAAAAAACCTAAATATACTTGTTTATTTAAGAAACTAAATTTTTAACTAAAGCGACTCGGTAAAATGCAAAAATTAAATAATTAAATTTAAATTTAAATTAATTACGAATTAATTAGGAAGTGACTTAACGGTTAACAAAAGTTATATATAAATTAATAAAAATAAAAATAACTGCGTCTTAAATTTGTTTTAGTTTTAAATGTTTAATACGATTATTTATTAATAATTTTAAAACAAAAATTAAAAAAAATTTCAAATGATTTTTTTTTAGGAAAACAGTGGATTTATTTTTAATTTTTTTTTGAAAAATGTTTTTTTTGTTTGTTTTTCTTTTATTAATTTTACGTGGGTACGATATGCTGTGTTTTGTTTTTATTTATTTTTTTTATAAGTTTAAAACTATTTTATTTTAAAGAAATTTTAACTATTAATGCTAATTATTTTATTTTTAATTTTAAATTTTTAAATTATGTTTTAAGGGCAAGAACTTTGCTATATTTTATTTTTTTAATAACTATTTTAAATTTCTAGATGATGTTAAATTGTTTTTATTAAAAAAAAGATGTAAATTTACAATTTACGAATTTACGGTTTTTACAACTAAAACTTTAAATAATTTTAGAAATTTTTATTGTGTTCCAGAATTTTAAATTATCATACAAAAATTATTTAACTACCTTTTTAAATTTTCAACAACTTTTTTCAAAATCAATTTTCGTATTTTACTTTATTTTTTGTTGTTGTTATTATTTGTGTTAGCGTTTTCTTTTTTGGTTTACTGTGTGTGTGTAATTGTTAAATGTTTAATTTATTTGTTTAAACTTTGGAAAGTTTAAATTTAATCTTTTACGCTTATTTGAGATCAAAAGGAAGTTAAATATTTTCTTTTCTTTAAAGACAGTAATTATTTACACTAAAAAAACAGTACAAAATATATTTACAGTGTTGGAAAATAAAATGAAACAAAAAAGATTAAAACTCGAGCTTACAGTCTTTAGCGGTAAAATTAGGATAAAAAGTGCAAGAAATAATTATTTAATACTTTTAACGTGTTTTTTTCTTTCTTAATATTTTTAATATTTACAGTTTTAAGCATTTTCGCAATAAAAAAACAAAAAAAAAACTTAATCACAAGAAAATTTGAAATTTTCTTAACGGCAACTCGCTTATCATACACACAAAAAATTCGCTAACAAGAAACGACGCGCATTGCACATTTTCAAACGTGTTTAACCTCACTTTCTTCCGTTCTAACCTCACTGTTATACACCCTAACCTAAGATTTTCGTTTAATAATTCCATGCGGTCGCCGGCGCCTCCTCCTCGTTACTGAGTCGACTGACGCGCACCATGCGCAACTTCTCGTCGCCCACAAGCTTGATTTGTTCGTCGTGTTGCTGTTGCGCGGACGCGCTCATATTTTCGCCACGCGTTTCCATCTCACTCTCGCAGTCGTCGTCCTCTTCCTGTTTGATGCGCACCTCGGGCTCCATAAAGCGTTGATCGATTTCCAAATGCGCGTGTTCGTGTTCTGCCTCAGCGTCGTCAGATGCTGCAGTCGCTTCTTTTTCCGCATCGTCTGCTTGCGTCTCGGCCGATTCTTCGCCTTCGCGTCGACTAAAGTCAGACGCCTGCGATTGCATTACACAAACGCCGTTAATAATGCGTTCAGCTGCTGCTGCGGCAGCGGCGGCGGCATCGCCTAACGCCGGCACATTTGGATTTGTTGCGCCCGCTGGATTAACCCACTGTGGGGCGGCGGGTTTGCGACGTGAACTACTTCCGCCGCCGCTCATGCCGCCGCCCATGCCGCCGCTGCGTGCAGCCAGATAGCCTGCGGCCGCAGCTGCTGCTGCCAGAGCGGCACGCTGTGCGTCCTTGTATTCGCCACCAATGTCGGTGCTTGCGTCACCGCCATCCACCGACTCGGAATCGCTCAAATGGCTCTCATCAAGTTCGTCATCGAAATCGTCGGAACGTTCGCGCTTTAGTGCGCCCATTGTCAAGTCGAGACCGCTCATCTGCTCCTTAAATGCCTGATTGAGTGCATGCAGATCAGGCTGGCCGTCGACGCCGACACCGCCAGCGCCTGGCATACCCGCCAGACTGCGTCCGAGTAGCGCCGCCGCGGCAAAGTACGGTGGGTATGGTATTGGCGCGGGACCGGCACCGCCTAGGCCCATACGCTCTTTGTGCAGCTCAAGCAGACGCTGCTGCAGCAACAGCCGAAACTGGACGGGATCGAAAGGTGTTGCGTTGGTGTTCTCGCGTGAGGGTATTGCGTTGTCTGCGCTTGGTGGTTGGCCATGCGGCACTTGCTGCTTTAGGCGCATGCGGTGATTGTGGAACCAGTTGGTGATGGTGCGCGTCGCGAGTCCAAGTTCGTTGGCCAGAAATTCAATGGTGCCAACATTGGGGTAGGGGTCCAAAGCAAATGCCAGTCGCAAAGCCTCCTTTTGTTCTTCGGAGAACAGTACGCGTTGCTTCTTATTTGGCGGCGCACCACCTACGCCCGATGAACCTACGGAACCGGGACCAGGACTAGAGGTGTAAAAGTCCTGTGTGTCGTTTGAAGACGTGTCCGAACTATTGTCCTGTTGGCCGCCAGGGCCACCGGTCGAACGCCTCCGTTTGCTTGCCTCGCGACGTTCGTTCTTTAAGACTTGCAGGCGCTCCACATTGTTGGCGTCCGAGAGCCACAGTTGCATGCGTATGAAGGGTTCGCGTCCCTTGATTGAGAGCATATGCCAAGGCTTCGGTTTACTCAGCAGTTCTGAGACAGAACCTTGCGATAGCCCAAGCACAGCTTCGCCGAAAATCTTCTGTCCGATATTGTTGGCCAGAAGTGCTTCCTTGATCTTCGTTGTAATCACCTGCGTATCCAGATCTTGTGTGAGCGCTGCCATTTCGTATACCGTGGGTGACATGTGTTGATGCAGCTGTCGCATTGCATTAGCTTGATGCGGTGAATGTATGGGCATCATCATGGGCTGCTTCTTATCACTACCCGGTGTACCAATGGCGTTGCTTGCCGCATTCGCCGCCGGCAGACTAATGGCGTGTTGTGGCGGTAGTCCTGGTGATGTGAGCAACATACTTTGGTGATGTGCTTGTGCTGCGGCTTGTGCTGCCTGTACGGCTGCTGCCGCAGCAGCTGCATGCTGTTGCTGCTGCTGGTGATTCTGTTGAGCTGCGGCTACGGCCGCATGTTGTTGCTGCTGTTGTTGCATGGCCGCGGACATTGCGGCCGCTGCTTGCATTTGCTGCATTATGTGTTGGGCCTGGCCGGGCTCTTGCAATTTCAGTTCGTTCATCATCTTTTGCATGGGCAGTGCAGCGGCTTGCATTTTATTTGCCAGTCCCTGCGGTATTTGTGGACTGCCGCTGTAGCTGCCGGTGCGCATAAGTTTCTCGGGCGCGATCTTATACTGCGAGGCGACGAGTTTATGCACGGCATTCTCGTCCTCGAGGAACATCTTCATGCGTATGAAGGGTTCGCGGCCCTTTTGCGTCAGCATGTGCCAGGGCTTGGGACGAGCCAACAAATCGGAGACCGAGCCTTGCGAGAGACCCAGCACCGACTCACCGAAAAGTCGCTGCGAAATGGAGTACTGCGACAGCGCCTCTTTGACGCGCCGCACAATATCTTCGGTGTTGAGATTGTTGAACATATCAAACTGTTGCTGAGTGATCGGTGGTAGTACGGCTTTTGTCGGACGCTGCGGTTGCGAGTGATGCGGCGTCACGGGTGGCTGTGTAATCAGCGAGTTGGTAATCGATGCCATGCGCTGCAGTGGACTTGCGGCCGCTGAGAAATCATCGTTGTTGGTCATTGCGGGCGGTAGTATGGAATTGCTGAGTGGACTTGGCGCAGCCGAATTAGAATTGTTATTCTGTGCCGAGGCATTGCTGGATGGTGGTGGTGCCGGCGTGATATTGCCACTGCTCTCGGGTTTGCGTGCGTGCAGGGGAAAGCTGCTCGAATGGCGATCTGCATCGAGTTCTTTGGAATTGACGCCACCGCCACTTTGGCTGGCATTGCTGCCGGCATGCTGCGAGTCCATCGAATTGTTGGAGTGATCCAACGACGAACGCTGTCCATTGACTTTGATTGCGGCACCGTCCTTGGTGAGTGAAAGATCCTGGGCACCGTTCAACACCTGCTGCTGCAGCGCCATTAGACTGGAGAAATTGGGAAAATGTGGTATGTTGCCGGCAACGGTCTGCTGTTGCTGTTGTTGCAGTTTCTGCATTTCACGTTCGAATGCCAAGCGTATGTTCTCATCGGCGGCGATTGCGGCTGCCGCAGGGAATGCGTTGGTTGGTGGCATGCCGGCGGCGGCACCAGCTGCGCTGAAAAAGGGCGAAAGTAGAAAGCTGGAATTAGGCTTAGCATGTCTGTTTGCAACAAAGTGGGGCACGGTTTTAGGATTTTTCTATTCTGGAAAATAACTCACCTTGGAAAAGCAGATTCGCGTGGTGCACGCGCCATTATCTCCTGATACAGACGCGCCATCTTGTCCTGTGTCATTTCCTCCTGTTGACGCATGCGATGTTGTTGCTGCTGTTGTTGTTGCTGTTGCTGCTGCTGTTGTTGCTGCTGCTGTTGCTGCTGTTGTTGTTGGTGATGTGCCGCTGCTGCGGCTACAGCTTCTTGTTGCTGCTTCAGTTGTTCCTTGTAGAATGGTGACGTGCATGGTTGATGTGGCGATTTGGAGTCATCATCGTTGCTATGCGAATCATCGTGTGCGGAGCGTCGATGCTGTGTGTGCTGCTGTTGCAGCTCTTGCCGTTCGAACTGACGTTGTTGTTCATCTTTGATTTGCTGCTGCAGAGTATTAGGCGTGGAATTTTTCATCAGTGACGATGCTTCGTTGAGTATGTGTGCGATACGATCGTCGGGCAGGGAGTCCTCATTGCGGCCACCATACTGCGGAAGTCCAGAGTCTGCAAAAAAAGTAAAAAGAAGAAGTTTTTCATTAGCTAAGGTCTTATTTGAGATTGGTAATATTGCATGACTTGACCTTGAGAGGCAAGAGCTAATATAAATTATATATTGAAGATTCTGGAATAATCGACCAAAATAAATATTCACATCGATCTCTTCGCGCTTCATGGCCGTATCACTTGAACTTCTATAAAAGTCTTGGCAGCCTATGTACAATGCCTTGATCTATCATAAATATCCCATTAACCGGTATAAAACCCTCGCGAAAGCTAATAAAACGCAAGCAATCATTGCCAATCAAGCGGAATACTTAATGCCCAATCTCCATTGCATGATGACGAATTGGCGAAAGAAGCAGCACCTTAACAGCCGCATAACAGCACATGATGGCTTTGTCAGTCCATCAGCGCGAGCGTCAACAAATCAAATCATCATCATCAGCGATTCAGCACTCATCGTCGATTTTATGGGCACTTTGATGATATTTTCAAGCGAGCCATTAAGATCGGCTGTGTGACTGTTGAAAGCCACAGCGTTCGAATTTGAGCCAGCGTTTCGATGCGTTTTGGCGTCTCAATTCGCCGCTGGTCATTGCATTTATTGGATTTATTGATATGTTGCCGGCGAGTAATGATTGCTGGCATTTGAGTGTTGAGTGTGGAGTTTGAATTTTGTTTTATTAATTTTTATTTTTCTCGTGGCCTGGATATGACCTTCGGAAATTGAGTCATAAAATTAACGATGTTCGGGCGATTCGAACATGAGCTTGACCGAAACAGGTTTCGAGTTAAAAGCATACTTTATTTATTTTTTATTTTAATTCAAATCTTCGATATTTTATATTGACGCAAATTATCAGCAGTAAAAGTGTGCGATTTGGTTCTTCCTGTCTGTCCGCTCATTGATGGCAACTAATGAGGCCGGCATTTTATTGCGGCAAATTGGCGGCGCGAAAACACGCCAGCGCTGCGTTGCGAGCTGAGAAGTGAAACCTAAGAATTACCATGCGAGAGCAGCGAATTAAATATGAATTTAAAAGCAATAAGTCGTATGCTCTGCGGCGAAAGACTTTTAATCGCATAATTTATATGCGGCGAATTTTTTCCTGCATAATTTTTATTAATTTGCGTGTACCTTTAACTTCCTTTAAATTTTTTTTTGAATATTTAATGTCAATGAAACCGTTAAATCAAATACATCAAACAATTTTGACTCCATTTTTTTTTTGATTTGGTTTGGTTTCCATTAAACGTTAATTCAATTTAAATTTTCCGCTTGCCTGGGTGCATATTATTTTTCGCCAACGTTATTTTTTTTAATCACAGCGGCAATATGACCTTGCCACAGAAATTCACATGCCATGCCACACAGCATTTTCACATGAATTCGCTTTCGTTTTAGTGCCGGAAAAAAAGCGTCAATTATTGCAGCGATAAACCAAACCAAAAAAAAGAAGAAATTTGCACTTTGTGTGCAACCAACAATCAATTCGCTACTCCTACTCCATCAAGTGCTGCCCCAAACGTTTCGATTCATCCATTGATGGCAGCAATTTTTCGCCATTGCAGTTGTCCACACTATTTGCAAAAAATCGTGAAAGGATATATCGGTAGGTAGGTGGATCGGTCGGTCGGTCGGTAGTCGAATGTGTAAAAATAACCGTCAAAGCGAATTAGTGGTTTTTACACTCATTCGATATGATTTTTCCGTATAAAACGTAAAAAATAAATCGCTGGAAATCACCACAAAAGTACACTCATGCAATTTTACAAAAACAAGAACAACATGAGCCATGCATCACTGCGCAAACAATTCATCAAAATCCCCCGAAGCAACATAGCATCAATAGTCCAGCCATAACCATCGAGAAATATATATATACATGCATATGTATGTCTGTACGTATGCATGTATATGTAGGTATACAAAAAAATGAAATTGAGTTGGTTCAACTAATTTGGCACGCGCCAAACAAACAGCATCAACCAGCACAAGCGAATTCAATTGCAGCATTGAAATGGAACAAACGACAAAAAAATTGCCCCTTGCCTCGCAACATTTCTGCAGTGCGCCACTATTTTCATTTTTTTTTTCTTTTTTTTGTAAACATTTTCCAAACGCCTCCCATACTTTCGGCACTTGGTTGTAATCGAAAATACAATCACACAAGTGGTTTGGCATGTCCTCGGGCATGTTGCTAGCGATTGATGTCGACAACATCGATTGTGAATGTTGTCACTCAAGCGCGCCGCCGCCGCCATGTTGCATGTTGTAAGCTCAAGTCAGGCTATGTCTCTTCTCGAACGGAGGACGAGGACGAGGACACATTCAGAAAATATTTGGAAAGCAAAAGAAAAAAAATCAAAATGAAAAAAATTCAGTTGAATAACTGAAAATCGCTTTACAATTGCAAGGATAATCGATTCCCAAAGGAGCAAACACTTGGCAAACAACAAAGCCGTAGAAGAGAGAGTGCGGTACGGTATGATACCAGCGAGTCAGCCAGCTAGCTCGCCATACAGCAACAACGACCGACAAGAGGAAACGGAAATCAACACATGAATGACAAATGACTGCCACATTCGATACTTGAATTTTTTTCCAAAGGACTTTTGTGCCACAAAAGAAATAAATAAAAATAATCGAAGCACAAAAAAGGACTACGAGGAGTATTTGGACAGAAAAGAAATAAAATGATTCAATTGAGGAGCAGTGGTACGGCGAAAAGTATCGAGCTATCAACAGGATAGCTCGTCATGTGGTATGTACGTTTGCTGAGCGGTAGGTGATCGGAAATGCTTGTTACATGAGCGCTTGAGGAAGTTTCTGTGCGCCGGGAGCACTTACAAAAGTGTCAACTTGTGTTGACAATAGTTTCGCTGGTGTTTACTTATTTTGTACGAGTATGCCATGTTTGAAGTTGGAGAAACTTCGTAGAAGAAAATCGAAAAGAAGATTAAGTTGATGAACTTCGGCTTGCTATATCAGTCAGTTCAGGTAAAACCAAAAAAAGAAACGAATGCTGGGATTAGTATTTTGATTTGTGGGAGACCTTTAGAAGGGAGCAAATTCATGAGGTTTAAAACGAAAACTTGTTTAAGTAGAAGAACCTTTTTGAAGAAGATATATTTTGGAATAAAAAGAAGATCGCATAAAGTTAATAGTATAAATCTTGTAATTCTTATATTTTTCCATATCTCTTTAATAAATTACTTAATTTTTTTTTAACCGAACAAATAAGATGCTTCAATGGACACACCCCTAGCGAAAATCGTTAATGGCATCGCATTGCCTTTGCCTAACTTTTGCGGCATATATAACTGACGGGATTAAACGTATCCTCGGTCCATACAGCATGGAACAATGACACAATGAGACAGACACAATATAGATTGTAATATTTTCAATCAGCGCGGAAGTGGCTTTGTGTGTCTATCGTTGGGCGATTCTATCAATGAAAGGATGTAGTCAAGTTGGTCATTTAATAATGACAATGTTAGGTAAAAAAAAAAAAAAAACGATGGATTTTTTAAATTACTTTAAATTTCCGGTATTTTTTTTATAGATTCGATGAAACCTTTCCTCAACAATTTTTAAATGGATTTAAACATTTGAACTGTTGCAAGCTTTCACTCTTCCTATACTCGAATAGGCTCCTCTCTCATACCTCAAGAAATCACTTCGTTCTTTGGCCTCATAAATACAAAAGCATATAACTCATTAATTGCAAAATTTCTAATTAAAATGTCTGTCAGAATGCAAAGAAGTCACTTGTCTATGCCTGAGTATTAATTTTTTCTGATATGTATTTATATATCCTAACCATCAGTGCGCCCCGACATGACTCAATGGCAGCAACAATTATGGCATATTTTAACCACAAGTAAGCGGCGGTATAAGCCACCTTCTGTTGTTCTTGTTCTTCTTCTTCTTGTTGTTTTTGTTGTTGTTGGTATTAGCAAAAGTGTCAATTTGCACGCGCGGATTTTCCCAATGAACAGCTAGCAAACGTACCGTGTTGCATGAAGAGACATTCTGGGGTGTGGGGTGCTGCACACATGTCGAGGCGTTCGGATCGAGGCTTTATTTAATACTCGTATACAAAAAAAAAAACTCCAATTTTCCAATTTCAAATCAACCCAGTTTCGAGTGTGGTGTATCAAAAGAAAGTGTCTTAAGTGTGAGTTACACGTTAGTGTTTCGCAAAGGGGCTACAAGGGGGAAGGGGATTGCAATGCCAGAGCTTGCAATTATGCATTTGTATGCAAATAAATAAATGCTCAAGTACGATTTGACAGCGCCAGAGTTGGCTGGCTGGGCATGATTGGAGTACACCCATTTAAGTGGTTATGGGGGTTAAAATTCGAAATGACATGACTATGCCAAAGAAATGTATTTGAATGATAGCAGCCTGACAGTTTGAAAGAAAATTTTGCGGTTTCGAACGAATTGATTAAATTTTCGAAAGAGGAAAATATTCACTTTTGATCTTCAATGAATAAATTTGAATATTAATGAATTGTTTGGGTATTTAAGTGATATGTTAATAATATAAATGAAATTTTAAAAGATACATTTTAATATCGAAATTAGTTAAAGGATTTCAATTGAAAAAATATGACCTTTAATATTCTTTAACATGTTTCTTTAATAAACGATTTATAAAATATTTAAAAATTTTGTGATATTTTTTTCACTTCTCAATTTACCCTTGGCTATAAACTCAATTGTACAACAAACCAACGAATTAAACAAAAACCAGTGTTGCCAATGCGGGCATATACATTCCGATATCTCTTCTTACGTTTTGCATTTATTTTGTACATTGCTAGCAAGCAAAAAAAAAAAAAAGAAAAAAGAAAAACCTACTTAATTACAAACTAATTAGCACGAATAAAATATTCCCAAAAAACAGAGAGAAAAAAAAAAAACGAAAACGAAAGGATGAAAAAATTTTGCGGAAAACAAAGAAAAATCATTGAAAATGTCGAAGACAAAGTTTTCTGCAGCTACGGAAATGTCTGCATGCAATAAGAAAATTATTTTTCGAATTGCAGTGCAAAAACTTTTGCGCGCGTCATATGTGAATGGACGGACAAATAGACAGACAAACGGACAGATAGACAGACGGATAGATAGACAGATAGCAAGAAAGTCAGAAAAAGGGTTCGAAAAGAATAATAAAAAGAAATCATATACAGATACAGATACGACTAATAAGTAAGTTTTTATTTGCGCTGTAATGAGGTTTGCCAAAGAGATTTGCGTGCTCGCGCGGAGTAGGAGGAACATTTTTAATTGGAAAGACATTAAAGTTTTTTTTCGCATGCGGCGAATCGGTGCCGCTGAGTCAATTAAAGATTTTGCATAAACAAATCGAATTAAAGGTAGTTAAAAGATATTCTTCTTGTGGGTACTTAACATGAGGTAAACGTTTCATAACTTGAATATTTGTAAAACACGATTTAAATGTATGCCAAATCTTGGAAAATTTCCCCATTTATATATACAAGTACACGGCGAATTCACCAGCGAAACCTTGCAAAACGCTTTCGCCCGCTGAAATATGCGACGCCATTCTTTATTGAATATCTGAATCACCTTGCCATCGCATTGTCATTAAACCATGAAATTAATTTTTATATGCCAATGAATTTAAATTTTTATAAAAAATAACCGAAAAATATATTCCCAAGAAAACACAACAACAACAACAAAAAGGAAGGAAAACGAAAAAAAGACTGCCAATAAAATATTATTATTGTCGCGCCGATAGCCAAGTAGTAAATACGTTCGAATCGACGCCCACGCGAGGCTCAATGAAAAATTTTAATGGCAACAGTTTGGAAAATTCAAGACAACAACAAAAAACACCAAAAAGCAACAACAAAAATATCCACACACAAAAAAAAAAGAAAGAAAGAAGAAAAATTGAAAATTGAAATAATTTGTGTTTTTGCCTAATGATTGCTGCTGTTGTTGTTGTAAATTCTTGCTTAAAACATTTCAAATAAATTAACAAATAAATAACATGAATATTAGTATTTAGCACACAGCAGCAACAGGCTCAGTGGCAGCAGCAACAGCAACAAAGCAACAACAACTACAACAAAGCAACAACAACAATATTAACAACCAACATCAACAGCGACAACAATAGCCGTTGCCGCCGCCGTCGCCACACGAGTAGAACAGAACAACAAAAACCAAACAACAACAACAAAAATTAAGAAAATAAAAGAAAATCGGAAAAATTGTAAAAGTGAAACAGCAGCCGCAATAAATCTTGCGTTTTCATAGTGCGTTAATTTTCCTTAAACCTCAACAAAAATCAAAAGAAATAAAAAAGAAGACAACAACAACAGCAACAACAAAAACGCGATACACGCATTAAAGTATCTCCGCGATACTTTCGCCTTTGTTCTGCGACTATGAATGCTTGCTTATGTGTCATCCGTGCCGGTAAAGCGACTAAAACGACACAACACGACACGCTACGATATGATACGAAAATGTCTTGTTGACAATTTTCGATTTTTCATTTCTTGAATTTTGAAAATCGCGGCGAAAATAGCTAAGCGGCAGCAACTCGTATCCGTTGAATAGCCGCTGCTAGCTGTGCGCTAAATGTTAATTTATAGATTTATAGATGAAAGCTAAAACACTTCAGACGGACGGACGGACAGATGAAAACACAACAACCCAACACAACACAACACAACACGCTGCTTTGCTGATTATGAAGATGATTTTTGAGTGCGTGTTGGATGAATGCGAGTCGGGTTAATTGGGGTGGTGCTAATGCGGCGGCGATGGCGGCAGCAGCGGCGGCACTACTGGCGACTGTTAATTTGTGAATTTTTTAAGCTATTTTGCGATTTTATTGTCTCCGGCTGTCTCTAAGTGTATGTGTGTGCGTTTCTTTGATTTATAAAAGTGTGTGTAAATTCTTAAGTTTAAATAATGTGTTTAGATTATTTTTATCGCTATTTTGCGGTGAGTTTCATTTGCGGCGAATTAATACTGATTCAATTTTCCGCCTAATTAAATTATAACGTATGTCGTATTATAATCGAAATATTTGTAAGTGTTTCCAGCGTTTTCAAATTTACGGCGAATTTAATTTAATGTAAATTTTATGTTAAATTATTAAAGTTTCGACTAGTATTAAACATTTTGCAGTTTTTTGTATTACGGCGAATTGAATGAATAGCTATAGATACGTGTTGTAGAAATTGTTGTTTGCGGCGAATATATCAAGTATCTTTAAGATGTTAATAAAGTGCGAACCATTAAAGAAAAAGTGTTGCTTTAATATTATTTTAAAAGTTTCAGGCTAACTGTCATCATGAAATCACTCAAATAAATTCTGTGGAAAATTTTTCAATGCGGCGAATTCATTTTGGTGCTGTTTCAATATAAACCAGCTATATTTGAGTTCTAGTTTTAATGCATATAATTAAGTCAAGTTTAATGTAAAATTTTGACACAATTCGCCGCTAATTTTTTTTCTTCTGATTTACATTTAACTATTAAATACAAAAACAAAATTTAATAAATTTTAATTAAATAATACAAATAAATTCCAAAACTTGTTCGCTTTGATCTTCAAGTGCAGCGAGAATTGAGAATTTGCATTTGCCACTTGCGCTCAATCATTGCCGGCAAGCGATAACCGCTTTAAACCCTTTAAGTATGCCACATAAATTTTGCGCTCATTTAGAAGGTAAAAAAAAAATGCAAATAAAAAGAATTGTCGTCAATTATGCATTCATCGGTGAGTTGTGTGGGCCCCTGCACCGCCGCCCAACGCAGACCGATTGTTGCACGCCGCTGTTAACAATTGCAATTAAAAAATCATTGACGCTTGCCGCAATAAGCGGCAAGTGACTTTTTGCGGCAAGTTTGCATAAATACAAAAAAAAAAAAAAAATTGTTTTTGTTGTTACTTCAAACGCTTTTTTATTTTCTATCGCCAGCGAGTGAAGTCATAGGAAAAAAAATTATGGGTGCAGTAGCAGCAATTTATTGTTGACATTTTTATGCGATCGATTTTTTTTAATTTTATTTATTTTTTTCAATTTAACGCTGCTCTCTCGTTGAGTACGCCTAAAAGTCTGCAACTTTTGCTGAACACAACAATAGCCAGTGGCAACTTTATTTTTTGAGTTTTAACTTTTTCATACTTCTTTTTTGTTGTTTTTTGTTGCCGAATTTAAAACAAAAATGAATTTATAATTTTTGCCTTTCGAACTTTTTTTTTGGACCCAGCTTGGGGGCATTTTAAACAGTTGCTAATTAAATTATTTTTTTTGTTGCTGTTGTTGTTTGGCAGTTTCGCAACGCTGTGTACTGTGAGTGTGTGTGCGTCTAACTTAATTATTGAGTCTGTCATCTGGTCGCCCTAACCCCCCGATACAGACTCACAAGCGTAAATGCAGTAATTATAACCTTTTTCGGTAATGCGCCCAAAAGTATGCTACATGCACATGTGCGATTTTTAGTTTGGCTTTTGTATATTTTTCACATTTCGTTGGTGACAAAACATTAACAAATTATTGCCGCTTTCACTTTCATCTAGACCCTTTCCCAAGTAGAAAAAAACTAAACAAAAGTACTTCAATTCGGCACCCCCAGAGTTCATGCCGTAAATTATGCTATACCCTTATAATACTTAGCGAGCGGCAAAAGTAAAGTGTCACCAACTTTCCGCTAGTGGACAACAATAGGCAAGCGGCACATGTGCTGGCTGTACTCCACTCCGCTCCACTCCACTCGTTTGTGAAGGACTAAGTTCGAAGCCCACTTGAGGTGCTGTGGGTGAAAAAGGTCAAAAATGCGGCAATACAAAGGAAGGACAAAAATCCACTTTAAGCTGACCGCCTGCATGCTGCAGCAGCAACGGCAGCCATCTTTTGCGTTAAAAGGAACAGCAAAAAAAAAAACAACGAAAAAAATTCAAGGCAACGCATTTTTCTACGGTTTTTGCCCGTTGATCTCGGTTATTTACGAGAATTCCGGACTCTGGCCGTGCCCAGGACGACTGACTCTTGGTAAACCGAAGAATTTTTGCTTTTCTTTAAGCGATGCGCAATAATGAACCCTTTTTTGTTGCCGCTGCCGCTGCTGTTGCTGCGACATAATTGCGTAAGTGTTGCCAACCATTGTTTGATTTTCAAGGGTGGTTTACTTGGGTCATACTCGTATATATATAAATAGTATGTATTTTTTTTCTGTGTGCATAAAAAGAAAGGACCTTGAAAAGCTTGTTTGTTGTTATTTGAGGACATTGTTAATATATTGACACTTGCTGACGCAAAAGTGTATAGCATGCTTTTGGGCGGCGGCGCAAGTGACGGAGAGCGTATGTGTGCGTGTGTGTGTCTGTGGACAAGGCAGTATAATTGCAGCATGTGTTGCTGTGCTGAGTCTGTTGGCAATTAGCGTCAAGTGTTTGCTCATAATTAGGCATTTTATGTTGAAATAATAATCTAGTATAACAAGCTAAAAAATGCTAAATAAGCATACTTTAAGCCTAAAAATAGGCTTGACAAATTTTTAATTAGTATTCTTTTTTTAAAAACAACTGTGCTTTCTAATTAAAGAAAAGGTCGTTATTTAATATCTGCACAAATATTTAACCTAACAGAAAGAAAGTTTAAGAGCGCACAAATATATGCTTCGATTTTGGATTTTGATTTTAAAATTTCAGTTTATTTTTTTCAATTAAATTAAAAAATAGTTAAAGCATAAAAAATTAATAAACGGCTTGCATAGCTTATACGAACTTCCCTCGAAAACTTTAAAAGCTTTCCAAGTAGTTTATCTTTATTTTGCGCACAAAAGTATGCTTTAAATTTATTTTAAATACTGTTAAAAGACTTACTCTACCCTTTAAGGCGCCCAAATCTAAGCTACATTTTTAAGTTATTTAAGGTAAACCACAGACACACACACACACACAAACACACATACACAATAAATCTTGCGCTGTCAACTGTCAAACTATAACAATTTTAAATTATTTTTCTATAAATGCGTTTTTCAATACACATGTACGTATGTACGATTGTATGTATGTAGACTACCTACAATCGTTCTTGGCTCTCCTTGCCCTCCCCTCCCAGCCCACCAGCTTGCCATTTGCGTTCGCTGAAAAATTGCATGTTTCCGCTTAAAACGGCAAATAAACGCGCTGAGCGATTGCAAGCGACTGCAAGTGTATATATGTGTGTGTATGTGTGTGTGTGTTTGTGTAACCTCAACTCTTTAGAAATGTCAACTGTTGGGTTAAAGTATTTTTCATTATTTTATACGCTAAATAATGGTGCACGCACCAGAAGCAGCAGCAGGAGTTTTTACACAAACAAATGTATTCGTATATATATAAACACATACATACATATTTACAATACATACATACACTCTACAATACAGACATTAGTATTGTAAAGTACTTTACAACAAATGTCGCCAGTGCCGACTGTCGACTTGCTGGCTGGCTGGCTGGCTGGCAGTACGTACGTACATACGTACCTACTACCACATTCTGCACAAGGTAATCAAAGTTTCCATTTGAGGTTATGTTGCCAGGGATGTATTTGTATTTGCGTTTGTATTTGCGTTACCGGTATTATACACACATGTGCAATTATTATTGGCGCGCACTGTTGACAATTTATTTATGGCGATAACTGCAAGCCTAATCTATTTTTTTTTTCAAAATTATAAACGCTTATAATGTTAAAGTCTAAGGAGGATAAAAGTGGACTTAAATGGTAATGAAAGGGAAGAATATTAAATGAAGAAAGATGCGCGTCTTTGTAAGAATGCAAAAAAAGGTGCCTGCATGTCTTAAAAGTTCAAAATTAGCTAAAAAAAAAGATGGAAAAAAAAGTGCAAAAAAAAAATCAACGACTACGAACGCTGTCGCCGTCTCATTGGGCGCCAAAATATTTTTGAAAATATTCGCGCGCGTTTCGTTGTCGTTCGCCGTTCGTCGTCGTTGCACGCTGGCAATGCGCCAAAGTTGAGGGTCAGCGTGCGAAAATTGTGTTGACACAAAAGATCAGACAAGGTGTTAAGTGTTGGTAATTAATTTAATTTGCTTTTTTCAGTTGGAGATGGTTAATTATAGCAAATGGCAGTTTTTCTTCTTCTTTAATTTAATGTTTTTCAAACCAATTCGCCGCAACTACTGCAACAAAGTCTACAAAGATTTAATGCTTAACTTTGTAGCAGAATTATAATATTTGTAAGAAAAGCATTAAGTGTTTTGTTTAAAATTTTCAATTCGCCGGGAAATACAAAAAAATTAGTAAAACTTTATAATTTTACCAATTCGCCGCAAGTAGAATGCTTTCGAATAACAAGTTTGAGTGCTTCGTTTGTTAATAGCATGGAAATATTAATCAAATAAACTCAATTTCATTAACTTTTCAATTCGCCGCACTTCGCCGCATTTTTTATTTTTAATTTTTTTTTTTTAAATAACTTGAAATATTTTTTTAACTATTCTACTACCGCAAAATCACCGCTTAACCAATTCGCCGCATCGAGACTGCGCCTAATTTAACGTTAAATCAATAAAATTCGCAAAATTTATCTCAGCCCAATCTAACATGCAATTTTGCATGCTTTTAGGCGATTTTTTTTTCTTCTACACTGCATTATTGCATTACAGCCCCCTTTTTTATTTAGCTAGATGTATGATTTTTTGTTGTTGTTGTTGTTGTTTTTTTTTTTGGTAGTTACTTTACTTTCTAACGTAACGTAAATTTATCGATTGCGCGCCGATTGAAATCAAGCGAGTTGAGCAAAAAGTTGTTGGCCCTGCTAATTTCTTTATTTGAACGGAGCGTACTTTTTTTTGGCAGTTGTTGCTGTCAGTCGCCCGTTGGTTGGCCTTTAGGTTCTTTCTTTTTCATTTTCTTGGGCTTTTCGGTTTCGGTTTTGTTTTTCCAAACAACACATCCAAGGCTATAATTGTCGGTCTGTTTGTCTGTCTGCTTATCTGTTAACTGCGAGGGTTAACATCAGCGCGTGCTGCAATTTTTGCTTTTCGGTTGGTAATTAAAAAACGTAAAATTATTATTAAAAATAAAACAACAACAACAAATTTAACTTGGCACAAATTTTGGCAATGTAGTAGTAGTTTGTACATAAAAAAGGGTTTAGTTGCATGTGGCTTATCTGAGTTTATGAAATTTTCGTTACGACTTGAAGGAAAAAACTTCATGCAACATTTTAGATACAGTTGAGTTATGGTCTTTACCATATAATAAAGTCTATATATAACCATCTCAGTTCCCAAAATCCGCATGTGACAAATGGACGGACGGACAAACAGACATTCGGACGGGCGTGCAATTTTCTCAATAAAAATCGCACAAATAGACGCTGAAACGCTATTCGCAAAAATCAAAAATAATTAAAATTTCACAATTGAAATTGTTTCGTTCGCGGCTTTGGCAATCGTCCAGCGCGTGTTTTGTCAATTTGTTGGATTTGTCGTCTTTTTGTTTGTTTGTTCGCTTTCATCTTTTTGCTTTTATGCTATGTTATACTACTCAACAGCGCGGCGAATTGAGTTAAGACGAAATTCATTCGTAAAAGCATGCAAAACTTTTCGCGCAACTTGTGCTCGTTTGCATCTCGCCATCGCCATCGCATGGGCATCGAAACGCTTCGGAACGTCTTGTCAAGTCAAAACAGTCATTAGAAAATCCATTTCTAATAAGAGCGCAAATATTTTTGTCATCCGAAATGATTTTAATTCAATTCGCCGTAAAGCAAATTACAAAAAAAAATAGTAATAATAAAACTGAATTTACAATAAATGCAACAGCGACGCAGAATTGGCTATAAAATTGCAGATGGTGTGAAATTCTGAAATTCTGTGCTAAATTTAATGAAATTTATGTGTATGTATCTCGCGAATCGAGTGAGATTTTTTCTGTGTTTTCCCGAATTTTATTTGTTTTTTCTTTTTCTGTTTGATTTAGCATTCGCCATGGGAATTAATTAAGAAATTTTCGCGAGCGTGTAACAAGTTTTTGGCCAAGTTTTTGCTATGCTTGTATGTGGGTAGGGGGGTAGGTAGGCTAGTATGGTAGACAGAGAGAGAGTGAGAGAGAGGGAGGGTGGCACGAAAGGGGGTAAGGGGGGCTTGTAAAAATATTGCTGTTGACATAATTGTGAAATCGAATAAGAAAATTGTACATGTTTGTCGGTGATTTTTGAATGATCTTGTCGCTTTCATTGAACTGTCAAATTCGTTGGTCGACAAGTCGACAAGTACCTGGTGATATGTATTTTATCAGCGCTGTGTATACTGCATATTTGAGTGATGGCCAATAAATATGAATAAAAAACGAAGAATAATTTACAATGTGATTTAAAAATAAAAGGATGATAATTAATAAAAGCTGTGATAATTTTTTATGTATTAACATTAATCAATGATAGTTTTGAAGTGATAAATACAGTAGCACAGCACCAAAAGGATTTTATTTTAAAATAAATTCAAATACTTTATGTTTATATAACTATTCTTTTTACTAAAAATTAACCTATGATACATGCCTTTGATACATTTCAGTGATATTTTTGAACTGTCAAATGTTTAGTAGTATCACAGTTTTTTATCTCACGTCACAAACTTAAACTTTTAAACGGAACTATAACTTTATCACAACCTAACACTCAACGCATACAAAATCAAAATTCTACTTTTTCAGCAGCGGAGTTTTACACCTTTGCAACCACGAACTGTCACTTTTATAGCTGTCAAAAACTTGTATGAGATTTTTCCACAAAAAAAAATTTTCTCCTAACACATTTAACTGATTATAGCAAAATAAAAAAAATATACATAAGCCCCCAAAAACTGCAAACAAAATATGAACTTTTCGCATACCCTTGGACCTGATGTCACTAACCTCCCACTAAGCTGTCAAGTGTCACTAACACTGCGCTGCTGCTGTCAAACTAATAAGCTTACTTTACTCAACAACAAAAAAATAAAGAGAGAGAGAGCAAAGAGAAACACAACACACACAGTACGAGTACGAGTACGAGTAGGTAGGCACTTACCTTTCTTCGGTATCAGCGATTTGAGCAGCATCACAGCGTTATCATCGCATCCCCACGCGTGCATTTTGCGGTAGCTGTCGCGTCCTTTCTCGGTCAGCTTATCCCACGGTTTCGGTTTGGACAGCAACTCCGACACGGTGCCCTGCGACAGACCCAGTATGTACTTGGCGAACAGTCGCTGGCCGATGTTGTGCACCGAGAGTAGTTCACGGACGCGCCGCGATATATGCAGCGTGTCGAGCGCCTGATTGGCGTACTTGTCCATGTTGTAGCGCAGCATTTCCTGTAGTTTGGCCTCCATGGGATCGCCTTTGGGTATGAGGGATTCACCCAGGCGGCCGGCCATTGAAGCGCCCGGCGGCAGATTGAGATCATCGGCGAAACGGAAGTGACCGCGATCTTGAAATTGGAATGGTAGACCGGGTAGAAAACCGGGCGGTAAGTGATGCGGCGGCGGTGGTGGACCGGTAGGCGTGGCGCATAAGCTGTTGTTGTTGTCCTCGTAGGGTGCGCCGTGCGACGATTTGTGTGCGCTGCCGTTCAGCGATAGCGAGTGATGTTGCTGATGCTGATCGGGATCGTTGGAGCGTTGATCGTGAAGATTTGGTGTGCTGGCGCTTGATGAGGAGTCGTGATGAGCAGACTTGTCGTGTTGTTCACTCAAGTGTTGCGGCTGCTGGTGATGGTGCAGGTGTTGCTGCTGCTGTTGCTGGTGGTGATGATGATGTTGTTGCTGCTGTTGTTGCTGCTGTAGCATGGCATCTGTACGTAGAGAGGGAGGAGTCGAGTTTGAGAAGGTGGAATTAACTAATTGGCTAAGCAGCGTTGTGGACGATGGTCCATGTTGCTGATGCATTGAGAGATGGTGGTGTGGCAGAAGGTGGTGGTGGTGGTGATGATGTGGTGGCAGATGTTGGTGCTGCTGCTGCTGTTGTTGCTGTTGTTGTTGCTGATGTTGGTGGACGGCAGCGGCTGTTGTTGCTGTTGTTGTGCTGACAGTAGTCGCGGGCAACAGTGGCAACGGTTGGGGCTGCAGCGCTGCCGGCAGCAGCATTTGTGACGCATTGGCATTTTGAAAGATTGTTGGCGTTTTTGTGCCGCTAGCGGCGGCGGTGGCGGCAGCGGCAGCAGCCGTTGTTGTTGCTGCGCCGACAGACGACGAGCTTGGCAATTCGAAACCGCGTCGCCAATAAGTGTTGACAAGTTCTTCACCGAGCAGCGAACCGAAGTGTGCGACATTCTCTTTGAACGAAGACGATGCGTCGGCGACATTTGTTTCGGCAACATCGTCGCGCTCATCGTCGTCGTCGTCATCGTCAACGGGAAGCGGCGACTTTGATTTTCTATCATCGAGCTCATCAACATCGATTGTTGGCATCGAAGGTGTTGCTGCTGCTGTTGCTGTTGCCGCAGCGTTTGCATTATCGACAACACTTTCAACGCATTCGTCGTCATCGTCGACGATTTCGATTTTTGGTACTTTTGGCAATTCCTGCTCTAAATCTTCGGTTGCCGCTGCTGCTGTTATGGTCTTGTTCTCAGTTGCTGTTGCTACTGCCGTTTCGTGCTTTTCAACTTCGTTATCGAAGTCATCTTCATTGCCAGCAACTGTTGCTGTTTCTGCGGAACATAACAGCACAAAATGTGGTTGGCAATTTTGTTTTTTTTTGTTTTTTTTGTGGTTATTTTTTATAGCAATTTAATTGTTTGTTTTTTTTTAATTTATTTATTATTGTAATTGAATATGAAATGTTGTTGTTAGCATTAAAAGTAGAAATATTGAGAAAAATGAGAGTTTCTAGAGTTTTGTGGTGGAGAGTAAATTATGCTGTCAATAACTTCCGGGTGATGAAAAGAGAACGCCAAAAATAATGCAAAATTTTTCGTTTCGGTTTGCCAATTTTTTTTTAAAGAAAAGTTTAATCGGTTTTTTTTTTATCGAGCTTGTGTAAATTATTGCAGAGATATGTATATGCAATTGTTTTTTTTTTGTTGGCTGTTGTTGTTTGAATAAATTTATTGCAAGCATGCACCAACATCCACCAAAGATAAGAAGCACAGTTTAAAGTGGAGCCAGTCATTGCCTTGTTGCCTGTTGTTGTTGACACACTCACGCACACAACAAAATACAACAACAATAATAAAGTTTGGCGCCACTTTTATAAATTGCCGCCCACGCATCTCTTTAATATAAATTTTTTTAAAATTATTATTATTGTTGCACACCAATAAAGGTAAACAACAGCAATGATTGTTGTTGATTGGGTTAATATTGAGAAATCATAAAAGAACAAAAAAATAATTCAACGCAAAAGACAACCAAGTGTGTAGATATGTATGTGTGAGTGTGTATGTATGATATCAAGATAAGTTGCTGATTTTTTGCTTTTATTTGTTGCCGTTATGAGGTCAACAACATTTGTATATGGATACTTACCCTCTGTACTTTTGAGCGCTTCAGCCGCCGCGAGCGCTTTGGTGCGCTCAAGCAAGAGTTCCTGGAATTTGTTGGGATCATTGGCGCAAGCAGCAGCTGCTGCAGCGGCGGCAGCAATTGCTGATTGTTGGCTAATTGCGTCCATATCGAGTGGGCTTCTATAACGAAAACAAAAGAAAACAAATATTTACATTTAATTTAAGGCGAATTGAAGACATATTGCTGACATATGTTGCTGGTGCATATAAAATGTTGCTGGAAAAAAGTATAAAATAAATATTGTCGATTGAAAAGTATAAGAAAAATGATTTAAAATTTTTTTTTTAATTTTATATGACTACTTAAATATTTGCTTTAGCAACATTTTATCAACAATATTTATGCTAGCAACAATTTTTTTTTTAAATTTAATTTTATACTAAAAACATGTCAAACTTTTTACTCACTGGTTTTCCTTTTTGATTTTAATCTCTCCGATTGCGGCTGTTGTCAGCGACAAATTTTCGCATTCCTTGTTGGCAAAATTGTCGGCAACATTTTCCATTGCATCGACATCCATGCTGTGCGCATTGACGTTGATGTTGGTGGTATTGTCCTTCTCAATGACATCGGCAGCCTCCTCGTTCTGCTCATCGTCGTCGTCAGCGTCATTGTCGGCGGGTGTTGCTGCTACTGTTGCTGCTGTTGGCGTTGATGTTGCTGCTGTGGTCTCCGAAAGCGCTGCATTGATTTGTTGCTTGTCGAGACACGCCTCCAAACGCATGATATGCTGACGCTTCGCCTCTAAATGTTCTTCAAGTCTGTGGATTTGTACAATGTGTGTTTGTTCGAGGGTACGCAAGCGCTGAACCTCTTCGATAAGTGCTTTAATCTGTAAGAAAACAACCAGGAAGAAAAGAATTGTTGATGAAAAGTTGTTGAAATATTTTGTTGAAGTAATGAAAATTTAAATAAATGAAAATATTTCTATATATAAAATAATTTAATTATTTGGCCGGTATTTCAAAATATTCTTGAATCGTTGGTGAGACATTGGTGAAATATTGGTGAAATAATTGGTAAAAATCTTTAGAAATTAAATCGGACACATTTCAATTTATTTTTAAGTAGAAGTCCGTGTAATTTTCTTTTGCTGGTGAAATGTTGGCGTACTCAAATTTTATGGAGAATACATTTTTTGTTGTACTTGGCATTTGTTTTTCTACAATTTTGAGATTTTAATTGAAAAAAATAAAATAGAAAATTGCCCACACAATGCGATGGCAACAATTGCGCCCGAAAATAACTGCCAGGCATAAATTATTTGATTAGTCGTCTTTACATTTCAATACACGGCGGCATGCCACAAAAATACAAGCACACAATATTTTACACATACACACACAACGGCACAATTTCATATCCAGCCAAACACATACAAACACACACACACACAAACAAACACAAATCATCTTTGGCTGTAAAATTGTTCATACCCTGCAATTTTCACTGATTTTCCCGTTTTTCTTAGCACACCGTCAGGGGTTGTAACCGACGTTTTTTATAGCTTTCCTTCCGAACGAACTAACGACGACTGCATGCATGCATATTCATAAAATTCGGCACACACAACAACAATGTTGTTAACTTGTTTCAATTTCGGCATAAAAATAGCTAAACAAACAATAACCACTTGCGGTGTAATTCAATATGAAATTTATATTGTTTAATGTGGGGGGTTGCGGAAGTGGTGGTATCTCTGCCGCTGTATGTCTCGGTGTATACCGATGTGTTCGTGTGTGTGAGTGTTCGTCTATCGACAGATACCGCACCGCACCAAAGTTGAGAACGCCGAAAATTTCGACGCGGTTTGGGGGCGACAAAAACAATAAATTTGCCAATTTTCTTTGTGGCAGCAACAGCAACATCTTTAACGTCTCGTTTCGTCTCGAACGTCAAAAATTCTTGGCACAAAGTTTGCATTGTTCTTGTACACATACACATCAATATATTTACAACAACAACAATTTTTAATAAAATTAACATTAACAAGGGTAAAAATCTACTTGCGAGAAGGTAAAACTGGCAGAAGCAGCAGCAGCACTGATTTTTGTCAATAAAAAGGTGCACCAAGCTGATTTTCCAGCATGTCTTCCGCCGAAAGTTTTCAGCATGTATGTGTATATACTCGTGTGAGTATGTGTGTTGATGAAAATATGATAATTGGCAAAATTTGACAAGGGAATTTTTGGCGAAAAGCGGCAGTTCGAAACGATGCTCGGGGGCTCAAATTTGGATTTTGTTTCTCGAAAATTTTTACTCTCCGACAAAAACAAACACAAAAGTTGACAAGACAAAGTTTTTAAACACACGCGCAGATTTTTAATGACAGCCGTACGTATGTGTAGGTGTACTAAATATATTGTATATGTATGTGTGAGTGTGCATGTGTTGTTATGTGATTAAAATTAATGCTGTCGCGTGGTTTTTAATTGATGAAAATTTGAAAATTTACTTTTGACAATATTTTTCAGCAATACTGTTGTTGATGTTAAGATATTTTGTTGTTAAAGCGTTGGTGAAATTGTTGTAGATATTATTCATATTAAAAAAAGACCAATAAAATAAGTAAAATAATGTTTAAAACATATCGATTGAACTTTAGTTCTCCCATTAATACTAGAAGCATTATTTTTGAATACATAAAAATTTGTTAAGTATTTTATTTAAAATTGTAGATTTATTGGTGAAGCGTTGGTGAACGATTTCTTATGTTAGTGCAGCTCTGCTTAATAAGTAGAAAAATCCACTTTATTTTGAAAGCCCACATTAAACTGCTTAATTGTGTTTATTCAGCGCATCTTCGCCAGAAGATCTGTTCACATATTGCCAAAATGAAAATCAGGCTTAAGTTCTTTGCAGAAATTCCCTTTGAAAAGAAAATCATTATTAAGGAAAAAGGGGTTGCCTGATGTTGTTGTTTTAGCATATCTGCGTATACGATATTTTATTCAATTAATTAAAGTCCTTAGAAAATGCCAAGGCAGGTTTTTCATGTTTTTTTTTTCCATATTGGTACTGCTAGACAACTTCTCGCACTCTCTTCCGCTTGCCATCGCCTTAAGATGTGAGCAGGATGTTTTATTGCCTCCTGCCGTTGTCTAATTTACGCGCAACGTTTGCTGCAAACCGTCTCAACTGCCAAACGTGACTGTCAAAGCTACTTTAGGCAGATTTTTTTTTATTCTATATTATTTTCATGTACGCTTCATATGCCCCATATGCCTCAAATGCTAATGAGTTTGTTGTATGCTGCCATCGGAAGTTTGTTATAGACAAAAAGACGTTTTTATGCCACGTTCAACTCATTTTTTAATCAAATAACGTTGTGACGTCTACACCCCCCCACCCCCTTCGAACTGCTTCTGCGACGACGTCTGTAACAATCACTTGCCTTTCGCAATCAGCAGAAAGTTTTAACCCTTTATGTTCGATGGGGCGCGTGGGGGTGGAGTAGACTCTTAGTCAAAGTAGGAGGGTAATTTTTCATATTTTTGTTTGATTGGAAATTACGCTGTTGGCATATGTTGCCAGCCTTAACTTCAGTCAAACAAACGACAGACTTTATGATCGTCAAAAAATTTGTGCCGAATACTTTATATGTCAGAAATATATTTTTGACAGTTATAAGCGCGTTGTCATCTTAACGACGCGACACACGCGCTCGTGTGGCACATAAAATACCCGAAAATACTTTTTTCCACAGTGCCAATTGCGACAACCAATATTGCTTCAGCTCTTTGGCCCAGCAGCGAAAAAACAAAACAAAAATTCATTTTAATCAAATTAACATTTTATTGCTGGTTGTAGCGTGTGTTGTCAATGTGTGTGTGTGTATTTGTGTGGGTATTTAATGTGTATTTGTGGGGATATACTTGTATGTATTTGCTTTGACATATGTTTATTAAGTATGCGTTTTTAATGTACTAATTGCAGTTTATTGCGTTGGCAACAATTTATTGTTTATTGGCAATAATACTAATTTTACAAGCAATTTTTACCATATCGCATTTGCCAACAACAAACAAGCAAGCGAGAACAGCAAAGTTTGTCGTCGAAATAACAAAATTAACATAAACGAAATTTATTGCGATTTGTTGGAAGTTAAGTTGTAGTTTGATTTTTAGCATACACAATCCAGACACACACATTTAAACAGACGGATAGACAGACAGATAGCCAAAGAGACACATGTGGTACGAGTAATGCGTGTATGACACGCAAAATCGCTGTCATTGCATGTGTATGCATGCTGAAAGGGGTTAATGCATGGGGTTGTGTGGGCAACATAGTTATATTGTCAATTCTGTAGGCAGGCAATATGTTTGAATTGATTTCGAGCAACTAAAAATGTAAATTTTGTTGTATATGACAACTTTCTGTAGCAAATAACTGTACAATTTAAAATTTTTTATTATATTTGTGTCAGCAACATTTTATTTTGTTTGGGGCAACATAACATTTTGTTGATTTATGCAGACATTTCTTTAAACTAAAGAATAAACAAGAGGAATTTTCGATTTAAAACTAGTTGACAATATTTTTTAGAAGCAACATTTTTTTGTAGCGACATGTAAATGTGTTGCAGCAACATGTTGCTGAATTTTATTTAAATGCACCAATTTTAGTTTATGCTATTTTAAGCTATTTCAAGTTAATTTTTTGTTACAATTATAAAACAAATATTAAAAAAAAATGTTTTTCTCTTTTTATAACAAACAACAATTCTTTTATGTTGCTGAAACATTTTAGAGTAAACAATAAAAATCTTAATTGCTGCCTGCCATTGCTTCAACTTCTGTCGATTTAATTTGAAAAAATTTCCATCCGCCCCAAGGCACACCACCTTCGAGCTTATTGACAATTACATCAAATACGTTGTCGAGGATGAAGAAGAAGTTCAAGCCCCGCTACCAATTTTTAATTACAAAACTTTTAATCCAACTGTCGCCAACACAACAACAACGAAGACGACGACGACGACGACGCTGGCAAAAACCAACAATCAATGACTTTTTGTCTTTAAATATGAATTACACCCTTTTGTTACGCCCCTCTCAAGCTAAACGAAACTAAACTAAGCAAGCCGAATGTCACCCTTGCAAACAACACTTTGCCATCTCGGCGTACGAGTACGGCAACACGAGAATCGCATAATATGGCAACAATTGACAAATAATGAAAAATCGACGCGTCGCGTACAAAAGTCAAAATCGTCGTATTCGTAAAATACAAAATCGACAGAATCGGCAGAAATTTGCACAAATTTAAATTTTCAAAATTTTTAAGCTCCTGCAGTACACAAAAACTTAAATACCGGCGCGTAAAAGTATCTCGTTGGAAAGGTTGTCAGTAAGTCAGTCGATTCGAGTCGTTTGGTTCAGGTAGAAATGGTGTGGGTAATTTGCTGCACAAGGTTTGAGGTTGCCACCACGTTTCCTCAACGACAACAACAACAGCAACTTGATTACCGCCAATAACTCACAGAAAATTGGCAGCAAGAGAGATGCAGGGCTGCGAAGGGAACTATGGTAAAATCAAACAGAATTCAAAAGCAGTCCAAATCAATTGAGTACAAAAGTTTTTGTATCTGTGCTGTGCTGCGCCGTCAGCAGAGAAAGGTATGCAAAATATTATTAACCCCATTTTTATTGCCTCGCCAAAGGAGTTGTTGGGGGGTTGTTGGCATCTTTGCTAAACAGTGTGTAGACAAGAACTACTCTTCGGCATATAAGACTTTAATACTCAGCGTTTGGTACACAGCAACAAGCGACTTTAATCATATTTTCCGTTGAAATTGGAAAATTCAAAACGGAAAATTCATGAAGGTGACGATGCAAGGAAATTTGCGGCCGTCTCTAAGCTGTGGGGGGTTGTTTGGTGGAAGTTGTGGTAATATTCTTGGCTGTCTATAAAATTCAACAATTTACGTCTGGCACAAATATAAATACAAAAACGTGTATTGAGCGCATTTGATTCGATTCATTAATTAATACGAGCTTTCAATTGGTATAGCGAAGATGGTTATGTTTTGTTGTTATTGTTGCTGTCTTCCTGATTGAAGCTAGCGCAAGCTGCAACATAGCGCCCACCACTTAAAGCGAAAACGTGCCTTAGCTGATGTTTTGGTCTGAGTTTTAAGCTGATTGCCTTCGAAAGAAGAGAGAAGAAGAAGAACAAGACCACAACCAGCCGACATAAAATTCGTATATAGCCAAATTTGATTGTTATTTGTATTTTACTCTTTCTCGTTAATAACGAAACTTTTTGTTCGCCAGCAAAAAAAAAAAAAACAAGAACAACAACAACAAAAATATTTACGTTGAATGAATATAACAAAAATGTTTGCCTTTTCACAAAAATTACACTTGAAAGATTTTTATGTCTTCCTGATGATGCGATGCGATGCTCCGGCTGACTTTCTATACGACTGAGTGACTTTTCAGTATGTCTGACTGTCTATCGGTCGTTCTGTATATCTGACTGTCTGTTTGTCTTGTTGAATATTTGTAAGTCTGTGCGCTCATTTATATTTTTGAATATTTGGTTTGTATGTGTTTCTGTGTCTGTCGCTACGTTTTTGGATATTAAAACGATAAATCAACTTGGATTGAATATTTCATCCCTTTTTTGGTCAGTCACCCAACCCCCCACCCCACCCTTCATCGTATACCACCTTCACTAACTATACTCCGACCGAGAAGTAGCTCAAGCTTCTCTAGCCGCTGCCGCACCAAACAGTCATCATCAGCTCAGTTCGTTTTTGAATATTGCCAAAAATTATAAAATTTTCATTGAAGGAGTTTTTTTTTGTTGTTAAAATTTTGTGTGATGTGGTGTTTGTGTTTGTGTTTGTAATAGTAGTAGTAGTGGCAGGAAATTGTGGGTGTATGTATGTGTGTTTGTTGGTGTTGGTATTGGTGGCGGCATTTTCTATGTGTACCTTTATAATTACGTTTCATCAACAAAGTTTAACTTATAGTTTTAACTTTGACTGATTGGGAATGTTGCTGCTGCTGCAACAAAGTTTGTGTACTTCTGTTGCATATTTTTTGGCGTTTGCGCTGTTTTTTTTCTTCTTCTTTTTGTTGTTGATTTTTTGCTTGTTTGATTTTATACAAATAAAGTTTTTCGGTTTGTTTAAAGTAGGGTGGTGGGTGGGTGGCGTTATTGGTTTGGTGAACTTTTGAATTTTTAATTTTTGAATATTTGTTTTAATTTGAAATATTGTTGCATACTTTTGAGTGCGCAACATTAAATGCTTTAAATGGCTTTTAAAGTTTGAATATATTTGTGTGATTTTATTTAGTTATTTAGGTGACTTTAATTGTATTCAAAATGTAGTAAAGAAAATGATTCAGAATGATTACGCAACATTTTTTTTATTTAAATGTAGCATACTTTCAAGCTGAGTTTAAAGAATTATATAAATTAAGAAGGAAGTAATTTTCTAAATATTATTTAGAAATATTTTTGTCAAACCAAAAAATATTTAATTTAAATTGATTGAGCATTTTGTTTAATATTATTCGATTTTCCATTTACTCGCTATAACTCTCAGCTGCTTAAAGCCAGGTTAACAACTCATTCAACCAAGTGAAAAATCACGTGTTTATCACATCGACCTCAGCTGCTGATTGAAATTGCAAAATTATCTTTTTCCACACACAGACACGCACACACACACACACATACACACTCGCGGCCATCATACAAAGCCTCGCAAAATAATAATTAATAATGGAAAATAAAGGCCCAAATTGTTGATGCAGAAACCAAACGAACGAACCTTCATTAAAATTTATGCAAAAATTGTCAGCATAAAATTCACACACTCTCGAAATTTTGTCATCAATACAAACACACACAAACAGACAGACAAACAGATTTACACCAAAATAGACGCACATCTTAATTAAGGACTCACACATACTCGTACGTAGCCTGACTCACACTTAAAAAAAAACAGAAAATGAAAAAGCGACCCAAAAGAGACACAAGTGCCTTACGAGCAACGCACTAAACAGTGTAGCATGCTTTTAGGCTTATAGCCAATATAAAGTATGTGTGCACCCACACACATACAACGACATACGCACACACATGCGCGCATTCATTTACAATCAGAAATCAATGACATTGTCACGACGACTTTTGTCTTGAAACCCTTTTTTGTTGCCTCTCTTGCCCAACCCGCCCCTCACCACCATGAGCTCCTCAAACTTTGTTAATACCAACAACAAGAACAACAAAAAACAACAATAACAACAACAGTAATAATAACAAAACAATGACATAATGTTACCCCTTTTTTCCTAATAGTATGCTTTAGTCGTCGTTGTCGTTGTTTTATATTTTGTGGATTTTTGTGTTAGCAACTGCTGCTGTTGCTGCCAGCCTGCCAGCATATATATTTTAAAATTTTTCTGCCCGAATGAATTTTAATTCCTTTGACGTTGGCGGCGTCAGCGGCGACGGTGGCTTTGGTTTTTAAGGTTTCGTTTTACGTTTATTCGTTCCTTCGTTCTTTGCCGTTTGCCTTAGCCCCCGCCCCCGCCCCCGCCCACACGAAACGCAGCGAAATTTTTGGAAATTTTTGCCGCCAAAAATGCTGCTACGAAAAAAGGGATTTTTCGCATGTTGCTGGCAAAATAATGAATGCAGTTAAGTGTGGCTGTGTGCGTTTGATTACTTATTGTTTTGCTGCTGCTGCCTGCTTCTGCTGCTGCTGAATGTTGCTGTGTGTGAGTTCGATTTGCTAACGACAAAAACAACAACACGAACAACAACAGCGCGTGCGACAATGTTGCTTGCCGCAGTCATGAAGACATTGCTGCTGTGGATTTCTTCGTGTTGTTATTGTTGTTGCTGCTGTTTGCTGCTGCTGTTTTAAACCCTTTTATTTTATTTGCAATAAATTCGAATGTGTTTTTTTTTGTTCGCTCTTTTTCGTTTTTATTTCGAACAAAGACACACTTGAGCTTGAGTCGCTTGTCTGTCCGTCCGTCAGTCCGTTCGTCGTGCGTCTATCCAGTCGACGTGTGCGTATGCGTTGATTCCTTCGGTTTTTGGATTTTTGAAAATTGTATTGCTGCTGCCAGTGTTGCCAATCAGTTTGTGGTTTGAGTGGCTGCTTGGCAATTTTGTTAATTACAAATCGCTTTTCGCATTGGTATTGGTAGACGCGTGTGCAAGTATGTGTGCGTGTGTGTGTGTGTGCGTGTTCAAATACGAAGAGATCTTTTTAGCATATCATAAAAGTAACTTCGATTTTCAGCCTCAAGAGGGTTGCTTTTTTTTTAATTTTTTTCTCTCAAACCAGTCGGTCTCTTTTTTTTCTAGCTTAGATTAATAAAAATATGAAATATTCGTTTTTGTGTGTTTGTGTGTCCGTGTCCTGTGTCCAGTTTTTGTTGTTGTAGATATATTGTTGGCATATCTGCGATATGTCAGTGTAATATACAAAAGTAATTCGGATTTTACAGCACTCACAAAAGCGAAAAAAAGGGTTTTTAATAAATTTGTTACTTATTTGCGTGTGGCTGCTCGCTGGATGGAGGGAGTACCTATGGTCAGGTTGTTTTTTTGTTGGTCGTCCACAAAAGATAAAAGCAATTGCAAATAAATCAATGATTTTTGCTTTTGTAGCCGGTTTTTTAATTGTTATTATTATTTTTTTTTTGTTAATATACACGCTCGCAATTATTGCTTACACTTGAGGGCATCGCAGACAGGCGTGGTCTGAGTGCCGTTGAGAATATTACGAAATTTATAAAAGTGGAAATTTTTAACTTAACGAAAGTGGGCGGGTGGACGAAAGCGATTTTGAAAGTTAAAGATACGCAGATATAATGACATTAAAAATGTTTTCAGTTGAAAAATTGAACTTAAAGAAACTTTTTAAAAACTTAACGAAAGCAAAAAACACTTAAGGCAGTTTGAGAAATGATTAAATTGGTTAACTGTCGATATGATGTCATTAAAATTGTTTTCAGTAACAAAAATTGATTTTAACGAAAGTTTTGGAAAACTTAACGAAAGAAAGGCGGTTTAAAAAATGATTTAATTGGTAAGAAGAACCATTTAATTGAATTATAAAGAATTTGAAAATTGTTTCATCGACAAATTGAACGAATCATTTTCTGTTCATCTTTAAATTTATTTATTTTTTTTTGCCAACAAGCTTCTTCTTCGTATTCGCTGCCAAACAAAGCCAAACGTATCAAGTGCACCCTTGAGCATTTTCAGCGCTAGCTGGGCAAAAAAAAATATATCCACTTTGTCATTTCTCTACTCAGCAATAACAACAACAACAATGCGAAGAAGCAGCGGCAGCAGCATCAACAAAAGCAAATACCCAAGTTGACAATTGTCTATCAAAAAGAAGAAGAAGAAAAAAAGCGACAGAGCCTCAGAGATATGCAAAAAGTGGCATTCCACTTTTTTTAACGAAACAAAAAAAATCCTACTCATGTTTACTTATTTTATTTTATTATTTTGCGCAAATAACAAGCATAATTCCTCGGTGTATTTAAAAAAAAAACAACAACAAAAAAACAAGAAGAAGAAGCAAAATCGTTGCTTCGCCCGTGTCGCCGTCAATGAGTTTGGGTTGCTACATATGTACATATCTGCATATCTTGCCGAAGGTAAAAGCGTATGAATGTGCTTTTGTCTAAATATGACATTTCCGATACACACAACCTAGCCAGATGCGAGGAAATGCCGAAGAGGATTTGTCTTTTAGAATGATAACAGAAAAAAAGTCAAACAAAAAAAAAAAAAGAATGGTAGGATTTTTTTTCGCTACTTGCAAACATTTCAATGCATTGGCATTTTGTTCCGCCTCTACAACTGTTCCTGACAAGTTATGCCGGCAAGTATCTTATAGATATTTTTCTTTTTTTGAGTGTATGCTTGTTTCGTTTTTTTTTTTTTTTTTGTATCTGCCGGAGACATTTCGCATTGGCATTTGCAGCAAAATCGCATTTTTCCGTATATTTTTCGCTACTTCTTCGCTGAAAGCCGTTAACCATGCAAGTTGCATACGCTGGTGTATCTGTAAGATACTCTGATATGTTTAGATATCGTGCTGTTTTTAAATGCAAGTATGTATAAACCCTTTTTATGCAATTCGTTTTTTTGTTGTTTGTTTTTGATATTGTAGATTATTTCTACTAAAGAAAATGTTCTAATATTTGCATTTGTTGTTGTTGTTGTTGCTGTAGAACCCAGCGCTGGTGTCTTTTTATCCAACAGTTACCTATATGTACATGGTACATATATATTTACATTTACAATAATTTGCATAATTTCATTGCTGCTAAACTAAATTCCTTGCCATATACAATCGTACCTTCTCTCATTCCCAAATTCTATTCGAATTAGTCGAATTTCAGTTCATGAGTGCTTGTCTGTGTATGTGTGTGTATGTCTATCCAAAAGATACAACGCCATTATTTTGAAGCTGTATCTATTTGCAAAAATTTGACAACGCTTCATTTTTGGCTTAGCTTCTTCTATAATTTTTCGTCTCCTCCTCCTCCTTTGGTGGCGTATGTAGTTTCACGACTGTAGACGAAATTGTCTGCACTTTCGAAATTTTGAGCAAGTTTTCGCATCGCAACTGGATGGAACTACACTTAGAAAAAAATTTAGACAATATTTTTTTAATTATTAATAAGCATAACATAATTTATTGTAAATGTGATTTCTTTAATATGAATTTTCGAATATTGGATAAATGTATTTTGAAGTTTTCAATGTATTTGTTTTATTAAAAAACTAAGTTTCGTTAAGTTTACAAATTTTAAATTTAGTCTGTTTAAAAGAAAAAGTTTAAATTTGCCGTAAGACGTGTTGATATAACTTCTAAATAAATTTCTCTTGTTTTCAGTAAATTTTGAAAAGTTTCGTTAAGTTTTGAAAATCTTCGTTAAGTTAAATTTTTTCAAACTAAATTTATTTGCAGTAATTTATGACTTCTAAATAACTTTTTTTCACTTTCAGTTAGCTTAAAAAAGTTTCGTTAAGTTTGAAAAATCTTCGTTAAGTTAATTTTTTTGAAACAAAATGTAATTTTGTTGCAATAGTAGGTATATTTTATATGATAATATTATTTAATATTTTTATTTACATTGTCATAATTTATTGCACGTGTACATTAGATATCCCGCTCGGGCATCCTTTCACATTTTGCAGTTATTGAATTTTATTTTGAGTTGCCATACATTTTTGTACAAAATTTCCATGAATCACTTTTTGATTGCGGTTGCTTCGATTGCCTTTTTTTGTTGTTGATGTTGTTTTTTTGGTTTTGCTGTTGTTGCTCTTTTATTTGACTACAATTTGGCATTAGTTATTTTATAAATCAAAAAGTAAGCAGACAGAGTTCGACAGTTTTGTGCACCGAGCTCAAAGTGAAACCGCATGTGGCGTCAAAAAAGTTTTTTACAATTTTTTTTTCAATTTTAAAAGAAATCAAATTTTTGACAAATTTACGCACTTTAATTCTGAAATCGAAATTCATAAACGCTGCCCGAGACAAACATCAAAGCGCGCCAATTAACCCTATACCGGTCGGAGGACAACAACAGCAATATCCTTTTTTTTAATCAAACAAACAAAAGCGTTGTTCTACCTTTTTTTGTGTTTTCGTCAATTTGGAATTTTTTCTAATTCGTTAAACTTTTGCGCGCAATTATTGCTTGTCTGTCAAAATCTTCATTCATATTTGGCTCTTAAATAAAAATTGGTCAACAACTCATGCCAATGCGACTTACAACACAATCACTCCTCACACTCGGCGGCTCATACGTTGGCTTAAATGCGAGAGAGGCGCACACCGTGCATATCTAAGCCTTTATTCTGTGTGTGCTTCTTCCGTTGGCCAACAAACATGCTTATTGATATGATATCGCGAACCTTTTTTCCTGTTTCCATGTTCGAGTGTAAAAATAAAAGGACATTTATTCGCACAAACAACAAACAAAAAACCGAATTCATAATCAAAAAACGTTAAAATCATAGTCTAGACAATAATTTATGAGAAGGATATGACGAGTGCGCGCTTCCTCATCTTTATTATACTACACCATCGAATATATATACTACATATATACATATATATATAAAAATATTTTTTTTTCCAATGCTACTTTTGATTCCTAAAAATAAATACGAATGCTGGCTGGCTGGAATGAATGTTTCGTACTCTTTGTCATAAGTGGCATCAGTACTGTCCTTTTTTTTTTTTTTTTTGTTGTTGTGTTTTTGGTAACTCTGACTGATATCTTTGGTTATGCCACACACCCGCCCACCCACAAGCCTAGACTTTCTAGCGCGTACAACCACCAGCACAACTGCCTGCACATATGCAGACTTAGCACCGTGTTCCAGAGACGACCCTTGTCCTTGTAGATTTCGTTCGTCTCGTTGCCATTTCTAATGGACATCCTTCCTCTTTGCGTTGATTATTCTTTTGTCAAGAGGTGGACGCTGGACAAAATATGAAATTGCCAAAAATCCAGCAATGGCAACAATATTTTGCGCCAACGCCAACACCAACAACAGCAGCCGGAGCAGCAGCAGCAGCAAATAAAAAATGTGAAACCAAAAAAGGACCAAGAAGGACATTCATGCATAAAGCGCGCACATTTATTTATTATAAGCAAAAACAATGCCATCAAAGTCATCTTTTGGAAAAAGGTATATCGTTTCTTTTCTTTTTTTCTTTTGCTCTCTATTTAATACGTGATTCGTATTGTTTGTGGCATTTGGCGGTTTTGCTCCTAAAAATATGCTACACACACAAAAATCAACTTTGTAATCCTTTATTTTTTTCTGCTGCTGCTGTTGCTGTTGCTGAAACGCGTGACTTTACGTTAGTCTTTGTGTGTTTTTTTTTGTTGTGTTCGGCATTGCTTAAATCTATGAAGTTCGCCGATTTTGTTGGTACGACGAAAGGATGCGCATATGTAAGCCAGATACTTGTACTCTGCTGCTTTATGATTTTTATATTGCTTACATGTTTTTTTTTGTTTTGTGTTTTTGCTGTTAGCAACTGAAGTCGCTTTGCGGTGGCATAAGTGGTTTTCCTTGCTGCACATTAATCAGAACCGCAACAAGAAAGTCAAAAAAATTAAAAAAAAAAATTAAGGCAATATTCAAACGAAACCAATAAAGGTTCACAAAAAAAGAAAAGCCAAAAGTTAACGAAACGTAAATTTTTTGTATCATTCATAAAAAAAGAAAAGTCATATATGTATGAGTGTGATTGCAACATTGTGGCTGCGAAAAGCTAAAGGTAAAGTTTGTAACAGGCACTTAACGAAACAATTGATACAATAAAAAAAAACAAAACAATCGAGCAGATGAAAATTTTCTAATAATGCGCAAAATTTCGAACGAAATAAAAGTGTGCAAAAAAATGATAGAAATAAAAAAATCAAAACCAAAAGACATGATTTTTCAATATGCGCTAACGGCCGTGATGATGCTGATGAAGACTTATAAGCCAGCTGTCAGTTAATGAAGCATGAAGAGAAACTGGCAGCGAAACATCGAAACGCTATGGCAGGACATTAAGTGAAATTTATGGCTTGGAAGCAGCGAAAACGTGTCGATTTGGTCCAAAAAAATGTAGAAAAACATTCTTTTGAGTTTTCAACTGATTTCTAAAGTCTATAATTGGGTTTAAAAACATTTTAACGATTTTTAAAAACTTTCGTTAAGTTTGCAAAAGTTTCGTTAAGTGTAAATTTAGTGTTAAAATACAATTAAGATATTCATGCAAAAGTTAAACATGTGTTAAATTGTTTTAAAAAAACCTTCGTTAAGTTTAAGAAAATTGTTTTGCCCACACAAAATCAATATTTGTTTGCCAGACGACACTTCTGCCTAACGCAAACACATGAACAAACTAACTGCTCGCATGTTTGTCGGCATTTGATTAGCGCTCCTCAAATGCAACTTAACGAACGTCAGCCCAGGCAGCAAGCGAAAAAGTGTGTCAAAACGTTAACGCATGCAAACTGACACTTAATCGGAAGTTAATAATAAAAATACAAAAAAAAAGAAGAAGAAAACTAGCGAAATGCCAAAGCATATTAAGGAATCAATAATAAAATACATAAATAAGTAAATATCATACGAGTATGCCAACAAAATTCAAAGTCAAGGGGATTGTGGGGTGGGCTGGGGTTTGGTTGCACAATAAAAATCAGCAAAATCAAAAATAAAGCGTGTAGCGTCTTTCCGGCCTGAACGGATAAACTAAAAGTTTTCGAAATGACTCACAAAGAGCGCGCGCGACGCTGTTGCCGACAATTTGACAAATAATTGATATTTGCATGCAAACAAACAAATATTTTATTGCCTTGCGGTTCCTCCACTGGCAGGCAGGCAGTCAGGCAGTCAATCAGTCAGTCAGACAAGCAGTTAGAACAGGTAGATACGAACGCAAATTGACAGCTGTCAAAATGCGAGGCACCAAATCAATTGCCAGCAACATCAAAGTTTGAGGCCGAAAAAAAATAACATTGAATAAAATAACAAGTAAGCAAGCAAGTCGACCGACCGACCGACAGACAGACAGACAACAAATTGGAAAATTTTCTAATTTGATTTCGCAATGACGAAAGACGAAACTGCACAGAAAATGGAAAATAAGAAGAAAATCTTCTACTCTAATTGGATTTGGTAGCCAAGCAAGAAATTACGCTATCGATTAGTTTTTACTACGGTATAAGCGAAGCGATAAGCGAAGAGCAAAGCAGCAACACCGGACGGAATATGTCCGCAAGCGACCAAATTACAAGACTCGGAAAGGAGTGTGGTGGCGAAGGGGGGGTTGGGGGGTACGTAATATTGAAAGTTTGTAATTTCGAATTAAGTAAAAGTTGATGACTTAATTTCAATTTTTATATATTTTTTTATCCATCAAGCGGTTTTTGAGTATTTGAATTACAAATTTACAAACAAGTAGAAAAAAAAGTTGAGACAACTTTGAGCAACATTGCTAACAACTAGCGGGGCAAATTGATGATGCCCCCCATCGGTTTTAAAATGCATAAAAAACACCGAAGCGTTAAGAGGCAGAAAAAGAAGAAGTTAAAAGTAGAGAAGAGAAGAAAACGGAAAAAAAATTTAAATGAAATTGGCATAAAAATTGATAGGCAGATTATGATAATTGCTTTCAGCAATTATTGCAGGATGCTCATTTTCGTTGGCGTTTCATTTTGCGTTCGTTTGCTGTGCTTTATGGTTGGCCGCACTAAAGTGACTTGAGGACGACGACAACATTTCAGGACGAATGAGTTTCAATGGCTGCGCAACGCAGCCGCTCAAATTAAATTCACTCGTCATACTCGTCATTTTTTTTCTGTTGTCGATGTTCTCTTCTACATTTTTTCATATACATACAACCAAAAACCGCAGACGACCACGATAATTAATTGGTTTGGTCAATCGCCATTTGAAATCGGTTGACGACGCACGCAATGTTGCTGGGGGTACGGCGTGGTTTCTTGTTGCTGTCGTCATTTTCTTGATTTTTATGCGTTGCACTGCATCAAAGCAGCATTTTTATTTTAAGTTTTTTTTCTGTTGGCCAAATTTTATCCTTTTTAATTACAGTCTATTAAACAGGCAGCAGCCACAGCAGCAGCAAATACTGTCGTTGACGACTTGCAGATTAAATGCAGCATTTTGTTGGTGATTTGGTTTTAATTAGAAATCGATGGACACGACGACGTGACGCGACGCGTCGCTGGCGTGGTGATTTTTAATTAAATTTTCTAAGCAAATTGGGCGGAAAATTGATGGTGATAGAGAAATGTTGCTAGGTGTTCATTTCAAGTAAAACTGTCAGCAATATATAATGATGCTGGTCATAAAAGTCAGTCAAGTGTAGTTGTCAGTTTGAATAATGATTTATCAGTGAAATCTGTTAAATTTGAGGCATTTCTGTTGCAGCAACATAATTCTGTTGCTGGTTAAAATAGTAATCTTAAACTGAACTAAAGTATTATTTTCCATATAAATTTAAATATCTTCTAGTTTAAGCCATACACAGCAACGAATTGCTGCCAAACACAAATTTGTTGCTGATTAAAGACAATTTTAAATTCTTAGAATAACAAAGAAATATTTAAAATTCTGCATAAATTATTAATAATTATTAAAAAAAATCGCAGATTCACATTGTCAACCACATAACGACTTTAATAATGTGCGCCGCTGGCTGTCTGTCTGTCTGTCTGTCTGCCACTGCCGAACAATTTTGCGTTAATCCCGCCATGACATTTCGCGATTTTCCTTTGCACAACACCAGCGCGCGGCAGCTATTAAAAATGTTTATAAATTAATTTATAAACAAATAAAAAACAACAACAAACATAATATAAAAATATGAAATATTTTCAACAACAAAAAAGAAAGAGATTTATTTACACATAAATATATTTAGCAACAAATTATGACAACAACAAAAAATATTAAACCGAAAAGTATATTAACTTTTAAGTAAATAAAACTGTTAAGACGTTCATCAGGACTTGAGCAATATTTGTGTATATAGTCGATGATATATAAGTATATATGTATACATATATATAAATCAATTTGCCTAAATACACAGCGGGATGATGGCGATGAGCAACTTGTCGGTCGGGTTTATTGGCTAGAAATGAGTTTTTATCGTTGCCTTGAAGTATTTACATAGCACAATTAAAGTTGACAATAATAAATTTTGAGCAATTGTTTACACGCTTACGAGTATTAAGCTACAAGTCTGAAGACGCGCTGAAATCGACTCAAGTCGAGATTACTCGTTTCGGCGAGTTATCTTGAATTTTTACGACCTTCGCTGCACGTTGCTGCTGCTGCTGTTGTTGCTGCTGCTGTGTCAATCAACATTTCAGCAACAATTCAACTTAAGCAAGCCGCCGCGACGATGACGTTGAAATACTGCTCTAATTTTTTTCTTATTGTATTTTCTGAAATAATATCTTGCATAATCTGTCTAATTATCTTAAGCTAACTAAGAGCGCTAGTGGAGTTTTTTTAAATTTATTTGGCTAAAGCAATTCTTATCGGCCTAATCTATTTATGACTGTATTTTTTTGTGTGTCTACAATACTTGCACAGGCAGTACGTGTAGATACAATGGATACCTAAAAGATACACAAAACGCTCGTCTAAATGAATTTGTACAAGCGAGAAAATAAAAATACAAATAAAAATCAAATAACGATTTCAAATTTTTTTTTATGATAGTTGCTGACGTTTGCATCATCATCATCATGTATGTATATATCTTCTGCAATTATTGCTCAAAAATGGAAACAACAAATGTTGTTTAGCTATTTTTAAGCATTGCCACTTACGCAAACGCTCGTTCGGTTCGTCTTTAGTAATAAATTTAATTTGTATTTGTTTGAGTTTGTTTGTTTTATTATTTTATTATTGTCAAATGATTACTTCGCACTCGACAGCAGCAACATCATGGCTGCTGCTGTCGCTGTTGTTGTTGCTGTCATCGTCGTTGTTGCAGCATACATAATATAGCAAAATACTTCGCAGTCATTTGGAAATTGTTTTAAATTTAAGCACGTACTTGGCATATTATTTGTTTAAGTATCTTTTTAATTTAGCCATATCGTCAACACACAACAGCAACATCATCATCAACTGCAGCGCCAGAAACAACAACAACAACAACAACAGCAACAACAACACCAACGTTATCTAATCTAGTTGTTAAAATACAAATACATTTTGTATCAATTACAATTTTATTTAGTTTATTTTTTAACGAACAACTGTACTCTGACAAATACTCTGTGTGTATGCGTGTGTGTTTGTGTGTGTTTGTGTATGTCTGAAAAGGTATTTACAACGGTCTTTTGTAAACGTAGACATTGTTTTGACGTTTTATTGAATAGCGGCGCCATCTACACCAACTTGCGTTGATTTAAAGAATTTATTAATAAGCAAATATGTCGCTTGATAATGTGATTGACGCTCATTGCTAGCTAGTAAAAAGCAATTTATTACGAATTTAGTTCAGCAATAATCGCCAGCAACATGTTGCATTGCTTTTGAATTTAATTTTCATGCGAGCAACATATTTATGTTATAATAAAATATTGCTGTAAATATGTTTGGCAAACATAAAATATCACAATTAGGTCAATTCAAAATATTTTCACAGCGAGCAACATATTTCTGTTGCTGCAACATTTGTTTTTTAATTCAATTAAAATTGATTCAATTTCAATTTCTAAATAAAAAATTGTATATAAAAAATGAATTGAATTAGAAACTTTTTAATATCAACAACATAAACAAAATTTCTCAGTTACAATTCTTTTTTGTATGCATTGAAACTTCCGCACACACACACACACACACATCAATAACCACAAGTAGGAACCTACAGCACTGTGGGGTGGGGGCTGTGGGGTTAGAGCGCATGCAATTACGCTTCATTATAGCATTCTCTAGCTTTGGCTATCAAACGCTTTGGCATATTAGTTAAAGTTCAATCGCATCGGAATCTGCTCGCATATACTTTCATTATTATGCAAAAAAAAAAAAAAAATACTAGTAATAATAAAAATCCAGCAACTACAACAATAACAAAAACGATGGTTTTATAGAAATTGAGTGCACATATTTAGCTGTCATTCATTCTATAGATTCCGACCAACAAAGCATGAGAACCATTCAAGCATGCCAATATGTACTCGTTCGTATTTGTGTCTGTGTGCATAGCTGTAGCTGTATTTGTATCTGAGTGATGTGTGCGATGTGTGTGTGTATGTGTGTGATATTGTCAAGAGTTCTATTGATGTGCGATGATGAGTTGTTATTGTTGTTGTTGCTGTTGTCGCTGTATATTGTAGGGTAGTTATTTCTATTTCTATATTTTTTTCGGTGGGGGAGCATAGTCAACAGACAAAGGCAAATTATTGTCGTTATGATTATTAGATTAATATTGTTTTTGTTGTTGTTGCTGTTGTTATATGATTTTTTTTCTATGCTTTACTTTACTTTGCTATGCTATTCAATTTTTTCCAATGTTGCTGATGTTTATTTTTCATTTCATTTTTGCATTGCTACACAATACTAATAAAAACCAAATGAATTGCTTGAACCCGAGCAATAGGTTGTCGTTATAGTTGAATGATTGTGGTAAACTGTTTGTAGTTTAGTTTTGTTGTAAAATAGGAATAATTTCACATGTCACATGTTACGCTTGTGATAACTCGCAAGTGTTTGTACTAGTTTTTTTTTTGTAATTTAACAAAATTGTCTAAAAATTAGTAAATTACGATTTAATATGAGTTTGGTTCAATGATTACGAATACAATGTCGAGAATAATCGCTTAGGTGAAAAGAAAAAAATGTTTTTGGATAATTGAATCAGTGTGATGATAAAGCTAAGGTGTGTGATGATAATTTTTAAAGTGTAAAAAATTTTGTGAAATTATTTAAAAAAAAGTTTTATATTAAAGATGCAATAAAATGTTGATGATTTTTATGATATAATTAAAAAATAACCTTCAAGGCTTGTCTGAGATATTTTTGATATATTACCCGTTAGCAGTGATAGTTTTCTATTAATTGTAATATTACAAAAATCATATCTTTATTTGATCTACTGCCAAACGTCGTTCCAGAAGAAGCGCCAATTAAACGCTCCATCAAAATTTCATCAATAATCTCAAAAGCAAATTGACTTTCCACTTGGAAAAAGTCTTACACAAAAAAAAAAAAACGATGAAGAAGAGTCATTAGAAATAAATTTAGCATGAAGCAGCAGGAGCAGCAGCACCAGCAGCAAGACACATCTTTCAAGTTCTGCTAATTGAAATGTTAAATTTCCGTTCAAGCCTGTAATTGACTTACACACACACACACATACGCACAAGCAAGCAAACAAAATAATGCCAAATACACATTGACACATTGACAAACTAACAAAATGACAAATTCACAAATCGTACAAGATATTTAGCCGAGTATGCTCCACCGATTTCGTTCATGTGAAAATTTCTGTTCAAATTGATTAAGACATTTTCGACATTTTCACGCCATTTCTGGTCTCTCCCTGCACTCCTCCACAGTTTTTTTTATTCCACTATTTCAACTAATCTAACGTACATCGCCTCATCACCGAACCGTGCCCCCTTTGCTGCTGACGATGCCACCCAAAAATCAGTGAACAACATACGCCGCACATGTGCTGCTTGATTGAGTGGGTATCAGCTCAGAAAAAGTGTTTTGCCGTTTGGTTTAGTCGGGGCGGCCGCCAGCCTGAGATTCCAATACCAAGCAAATATATACACAACACTGACGTACGTACGTACATACTCGTATATACATGAACACTGACGCACCGATACTTCATCATGAATATTTTGAAATTTCACATGTCAAATCAGTCATTTGTGTGCCGTATCCTGTCGCTGCTGTCGCTGATGTTGTTGTTGTTGTTGTTGATGCTAGTGAGCACTCAGCTATAATGCTTCGACTTGTACTCCACTCGCACTCGCAGTCGCAGTCGCACTTTATAAATAGTATTTGTCATAATTCATTTAAGTTACCGCACCAAAATCGAATTCGTCTCTATATCGGAGCAACGTCGCCGCCACCGCCGCCGTCCGCCTAAAGTAGCGCCATCTGTTGCCACACGTACGCATGTGTTAGTGCCACACAAAATGATTTTCTGATTCTAACCAAATTGCAAATAGTCTAACGATTATAAACTACTAAACGATGCACAGTACTTATGAGAAGTATAATATTTAAGATAGAAATGAAAAGTTGTTGCGGAACTATTATATTGTTACAAACTATATACAAAATTTTTATAGATCCAAATATATCTGAAACTATAACTTTCATGAGATTTTAAAAATACAACAACATGTTGGCGCTCGTAGCACTTTGGCTAGTGTATTGCCCTTAGGTGTGTTACGTTCCAGGTTCGACTCTTAGGTAATGTACAAAATTAATACAATAGAAATTTAAATTTCGTGTTAAGAAAATATTTCTGAACAACCACCGCCCTCTCAGCAAGCATTTGGCCAAATCTTCTGAGCTCAAATAAAACTCGCCCTACACCCTTCTAGGGTGGTTGCCTCAATTAATACTAATTCTAAAATTTTACTAATATTATAAAGTAGCCTTGCTTTAACTTTTGTTTATAATGAAGGCAAAACAATCAAAGTTATTCTAGACTTAAGTACCGTGTGCAACGTCGTCTCCACTTTGATTTCGGTTGAAGGAATAATTCACAAATGTTGCTCTCTGCTGCAGCAAAATATTGCACGCAATCGATGCGTCAAGCAATTTATCATATTGAAATATTTCGTACTCGACGTACGAATACGAAAACGAAAACGTATTCGAAAATGAATTTGAAATTTACTTGTAATTTGCATGAATGGCGCTTCGATGTGTTCAATATTTCAGTTTTTGGCAGCGGCAACCACATGCAACATACGCGCTCAAGTATCGTCGCTGTTGCTGCTGCTGCTGCTCGTTTGCATGTGAATTTATGCGTTGCGCTATGTTTTCAATTAAATTCGGATATATTCAATTAAGTGCTGTCAAAATTTTAATAAATTTCCTTAGTTTTTGTTGTACGCTTGTTTGTACGTACGTCTCGTCTAAGCAACGTGTAGTATAAATGTTGTAGACATTTTTCGGCTGGTACTTGTACTTGTTGTTCATTGCGCGCTTTGAAGAGGCAAGCAACAAACGCCCGCATAAGTTTGTTGTACTTTTGTTTTCTGTTTTTGCGTTATCATTGAGATGCGCTTAAGCATTGTTTAACTACATTTTATGGACATGTGAGAGTGTGTAAGTCTGGGGGCGGAAACAATGACTTTATTATTAATTTAAAAATGATTGGAAAATTTGAATGTATGCGTTATAGTATGAGTTATAGTCTTAGTTAGCTAAAGGAAATAAAGTTTAATAAGTGTGAAATTGAGTTTGTATTCGAGTTGAAACTGCGGGTTTTACTTTTTTGGGAAATCTTAGTGGAAGGAAGCTTCAAATTTTAATGCGAAAAATAGTTTTTAGCGAAAATATTGCAGCAACATTAAAATGTTGCTGGCTTTAAAGAATTTAAATCACAATTTGACTTGATTTAAATTAAGCAAATCAACATTAAAGACAATATTAATAAATTGCTTATGTATAATTAATTTCCTATACACATCTTGAGTGTATAAGTATTACTAAAATCTGAGCAACATACAAGTGTTGCTAGCTAAATTCGAGTTTTTGTACATTTCATTAAGTTTTAACTTTTCCTAATTAAATTTTAACTTATTTGAGCAATTCTCCGGAGTATCAAAACAAAAAACATTTTGATTAAGAATTTCCAAGCGCTGTTGTAAATAAAATATTGCTGCAATTTTCAACAATTGCCGCAAATCAAAACGAAAAATCCAAAGCAACGTTGGCAATCTTGGCAAATAAATTGTCATATAAATTCTTATCGCTCGAATCGTTAGGCTGCGATAATTTTTAAATTATAATCCACAGTCAAATCAACAATAACAACAACAACGACAACAATGTCATCGTAACGATCACGATGATGTTGCGGATAATACTGATAATGACGATTATGATGATAACGATGATTGTGATGATGATGATGATGGGCTGTGAAAATGGCGCTTCGAACGAAATAAGGAAATAATCAATTTAAAAAAATCAAATTCGCCATTTGTTGCTGTCACTTGGACTGCTGCTGCTGCTGTTGCTGTCATCAACTTCAAATGGCATTGCTGACAATAAGCAAATTTAAAATGAGCACAAATACATATACGAACTGTAGTTGATTTAGATCGCCTGCAAGTTGATGTAGAGTTGATCATTTGAATGTTGCTAGCCGACTAACTGCCCGGCTGACTGGCTTTAGTGCGAGAGAGGCTAACAACTAATTGTATCCAAATTCAAATCCATATGTGATAAATTCAATTTATCCGCAATTGGTCGAAGTACTCGTACTACTATTATATGTTACGTGGAACGTAGGTTGACTCAGTGCGATTCTGAGTAAGTATCGGTAAGTGTGTACGTGTGTTTGTGTGTGTGTTTTTGTAGCGTTCCGTTGATTTGCTTAATTCACTGCAAATGCGCAGATACAGATAAATAATGTACAGTATATACGCTTCGCATATGATTTAAAATCGCTGCAATTGATTTGAATTGAATAATTGCAACAACAGAAGCAACAGCAGCGCAGAGAGAGTTGAGCCGAATTTCGAAAGCCGAGAAAACCTTTTGACTTTGATCGAGGTTTTCGTATATAAAAGCAAAAAATTTTACTTTATTTAAATGATTGCCAAAATGTTGCAATTGTCTAAAATTGGTAATTAAATCATAATTTTTTTAAAGTTGATAATTTCACTTAATAAATAATTTTTTTAAAAAAGCGAGGCATATAAAATATAATTAAAATATCAAAAATTTATTAAAGAAAAGTTTCGCCCTTTCATCTTTCGAATTAAACAAAGAATTTTATTTAAATTTGTCCCCCAAAACAAATCATAAAAGCGTGAACTTCTTAAAACTAAAATCCAAACAAGCTGTTTCGAATTTACCCAACATATGTATGTACACATGTGGGGTAAGGGGGGGGGGGGGGGGCAAGGCGTTATTCAACTCTTTTGCCATATGTTTGACATGCAAATACAGTCTCAAATCCAGTGAAAACTTAAAGCGACTTCTCAAAGTCTGCCTTGAAAACTAAATAAACACTTAAATTTGTGTGTGCTCAAAACAATCGATTGGCATAAATCAATTGTCTATGGAAGAGGATTACCAGCGGCCGACGACGACGACGCCGCCGCCGACGCCGCAAAGGGGGAAAAAACCGACGTCAGCTGAGGGTGTTGCCAGCGCATGTGAAAAGTTAAGCCCAGCAAAAGTTGAGACAAGAAAAGAACAACAAAAAAAAAATAAGGATGCCAGTTTGAAATATGGCAGCCCGACACAAAAAACCGAAGAAGCCGAATTTAAGCTACAACGGAGTCAAGCAAGCAGAGTGAGAGGCGCAAAAGCAAGCGAAGAGCAGGCAGTAAGTGAAACACTGAAACAGTGTTGCTTCTTTTCATTTGCGCGCGCCACAAAAGCCAAAAACGTGAAAAAGTCAAAAAAGGGTTCGAAATGTTGCAAACGTCTTACTGCAGAAATGTCCGCCTGATTTCGTTGCGGAGTAAGGATACTTGAGGTAGCACTGGGGGCTGGTTGGCGTAAACCTAATTTGGTTGACAATGTAAAATAATTAAGTTTAAAAAGTTGCGCCTTGCGCCGAGCAAAGGCGCGACAATACCGGCGGGAAAACGAAAATGAAAGTGGGCGGGCATCGTGTAGGTGAATGACTGTGTTTGTTGTCAAATGTAGGCGAAAATAAATGTAGCAAATGATTGCTGCATGATGATGTTTTTTTTTAAAGGTATGAGCGGCCGTTTTGTAATTTTCTTAAAAGTAATGTTGTTTTTTTTTTGGGATGGTCTTACCAGCGCGATGTACTCCATGGTGCACTGAGAGAAAATTTGTTGCTCGTTTTGAGAGTAGATCACAGGGAATTTGGTTTAAGAGATTGGCTACGCGATGTTATATCATGGAACTGAGTTGTATGTGATATCATAATTCTTTTTTTTAATTAAGGGGCGAACGCTCAGATACTTTTATATTACGAGATTAAGCCGATATTTGAACGAATTTAGTTCTGATTTCGGTTTAACTTGGATTTCAGTTGATTATGTTTGTATATTTATAATACAAATACAAATTTTTTTAATTTAAACTTTTTTTATGGAAATATTTTTGTCCGCTTGAAATTCGAAAAATTCCTGAAATACTTTCAACGCTTACCGAAGCTGACTAAAAATTGAAATGCCATTGAAATACGACAGACGATCGCTTGCGAAAAACTTAATATTTTCTAATAAGTCGAACAACAAAAAATTTGACAACAAAAAATAATAAATAGTATTATCACCAATATTCAGAATTCACAAAAAAACAACAACAACAACAATAAACGAAAGAATTTTTGGTAATCAAAAAAGTATATACTCAAATAAGCAGAATAACATATTTTTGATTATTTGAACAACCGTATTGATTTTGAACGTATTTTTTTTCGTCTTCTTGTTTTTCAATTTTTAATCTCGCAATTTTAATTAATTTCTATAATTAAAGTCAATAGAAAAATGTGTTTTTTTTTGTTGTTCGCCGAATATAAACGACGACGACGACGACGAAAAAAAAAAAACATTAGCATCAACTTTGACTTGCGACGCGCAGAGACGTCAGATTAGAGTCAGTCTATATTTTGTACTATCAATATTGATAGTATTTGAACAGTTGGAATCTTGTTTTGGCATCAAACTCATGTCTTAGATACATAAGACACAATGGCCCAGAAATTTCACCTACGCTTTAGACACCTCAACAAATACGAGCGAGTGTATGCAAAAGTCAGGCAATATCGTACAGATATAAATATATATAAATTCGAAATAAATCAGCTGTATGTACAATCTATATTTAATATTTAATGAGTTAGATAAGCGCTTAGGCATGCTAATAAACCTGGCGTCGAAATAAGTTAACAATAAAGCGGTTAAATGTTATTGCCATATGTTTTAAATGTATTCGACAAATTACAAATACTCGCTTTTGTCTGCGACTGCGACTCATCAATTGGTGTGCCGCAAGCTTTTTGGTAACCGCAAAAATCAATACCTAAATTAAAGACCAGTCAATTTGTTCTATACAAAATGTTAACAACAAAACCAGTCAAAGAAAGAAAAAAAAAACAACAAAAACAAAAAAATACCTTTCGTGATCGGAAGCAATCAAAAAATATAATTTTTCTTTTTGTATTTACTATATGGGCAACAACGTTCAAAAAACTATAGTACAACAACAACAACAAAAATTTTGTTGTCTTCGATAGTAATTATAAAACAACAACAAACAACCCCGCATGATCAAACAAACAACAAGTTTCTGATGGACATTGGACAAACGCGATCGAAAAACCCAAATCGATCGAAACCCAAAAATTCGATCAAGCGTTAAGTACGACTTGGAAATATTTACAAATGATTGAGAACTTTTTTTTTCAAAACTATAATTCGGCGCCCGTCAAATCGTCAACTGACAGTTGCGACGACTTGTGGTCATAGTGGCAGTAGTAGTCGTCGTCGGCGAGTCGTATCGTATCGTATCGTATCGCATCGCATCGCATCACATCGCTCGCATCACTTGGACATGGTCAATCATTGATTATGTGTGTTACTGTGTGTGTGTTGTTGTTGTTTCAGTTGAGCCGGGCAGCGCAGCACAGCTCGCTTATCTGCTTGTAATTGGAAGATTCAATATCGCGCTCGCGCATATTTCGGTATTTTATTTCTATTTTATTTCAAATTTTACTTCATCTTTTAATTAAGCATTATGACAATGATGAAGCTGCAGATGAGTACGAGTATAGCACGTGGTGGGGTATCTTCTAAGCTGCTGTGTGTGCGTGTGTGTGTGTGTGTGTGTGTGTGTGTGTGTGTGTGTGTGTGACTGAAATCGATCAGTCATGCAGTTTTTGACATTTGATCGGAATTTGATGTTTATTTTACAATTAATTCGATGGTTTATACCAGATGATAATTTATAGTAATGAGGATGATGGTATTTAAATGGAATTTTTCAAAGATTTAAATTGAATGCTTAAAATGAGTGTGAAATATTCAAGTGGCTTATACGAGTAGATACATTCAGATGCATTTATAAAGTTTTTTTTAGGGGCATCGGTATAAAGTTCATAACTTGATTAATTAATTAAAGTAAGCTTTAATTATTATTGAGATATTAATTTAACAGATAATAACATAGATAAAGTAAAAATTAAAAGAAATATACTCAAGAATTAAATGCAGATGTTTGCTTAAGGTTTCAAAACTTCATGATAGATATATCGTCCATGTGAGGTATTTGCCGCCACTTTAACCTAACCATATATACATTTTCTATGTTGCTACAGATTTTGGCTACTTTATAGTATAGAGGCTTGAATACATTTTTTTTAATAAAGTTGTAAAGTTGTAGTCAATATTTTGTAAAACCCAAAAAGTAATTACCACAATGAGGCAATATTTGAGTTGTTATATTCGCTTTTTATTTTCAAAATCTATCAACTTAAGTGCTAAATATCGAACAAAAGAACACGACACGACTTTATTGTTCATTTTGGTAGTCATCCAACGTTCAATAGCGTCTAAAATCCATAATAAAAATTGAACAGCCAAAGGGGAACGCTGCCTGCACCATACAAAAAAAATTGTCATTTACAAATATATTTTTTCGCATTTATTCATTCAATGTACAAATTCGCCGCATTAAAATAAAAAAAAATATCAAACAACAACTCTACCTCAAAAAGCGATTTTACATCGAAATGATAATTTCAAACTTGAAGGTATGATGTACCCCTCAACGCGCCCCGCTCCACCCCGCACAGTACCAACATGTTGCGGGTATCTATAGAAAAACATTCGTTCGCTCTCGTTCATTATTGCAAAAATAGCTTTTAATGGATTTCGAATGCATTCAGCAGTCATTATGTGTGTGTTTGTGTGTGTAGTCTGAGGGGCGTGCATAAGGGATAGGATGTATTTAGATATGTTCGAAAGGAAGGAGGTCTGGGTTTTTAAGCGTTATTTTTTTTGTTTTTGTTTTGTTTTAATAGGTCCAGCCCAACGTGGTATGGTAGTAGCATAAAAAGAAGATAAGTAGAAGTAGAAAAAATCGCACTTAAGTAAGTGATACTCATCTTTAATGTTTTCACACACATACACACACGCACTCACACACAAACGCACAAACACAGTTACAAATTCATACATAAACATGTGTGTATGCAGACATTATCTTGGCCTGGCATCGAGAAGAGTGCATCCGCGCATCGTTAGAGCTCACACATAGATATTCACTCTCACACACACACACATATTATCAAAGTGCATAGAAATGATGGAAAATCTTTTCATATAGCGTTGCATTTAATGGCAAATGATAATGATTGATGCGGAGCTTGTATGGGTACATGGGTGAGAGGCTGGGGCGCTGTGGGGCGCTGGGGTATCTGCCAGAGTGAAAGGTATTTTAGCTGCAATGAATTTGAATGCGAAAAAATGAAGGCAAAACGAAAGAAAACAAGTTCGAAGAAAAATGCACCCTTTTCACCTTTTGTTCGCAGGTTTCAAACTGTGAATTTTGTGTTTAGGCATGAGCAGGTTGTGTGGGTGTACACAGTCAAGGGGGCGTATGTGGGGGGCTAAGTGGGGTGTGGGGTGTCTTAAGCAATAAGCAATCATTCAATGTGTGTGCGGCGTTGATTTCTTCAACAGCATTTCAAAAAGCTTTTGCTGACGGGCGATATTAATCTAAATTTTTGTATTTAAAATTGAAATATTTTAAACAAATTGTATTTTTAATCACAACAAATAATTGTCATTTAAATTTTAGTTGTTTGTATTAGACAAATATGTATGTGTGTATTTGTTTTAAATTCCAGCTGAATGTGTGCGCTTTTGTTTGATATCTTTGACATCCGGCACATTTTCAATATGACTTCCTGTTGAAGTCGTTCGTTTTTTTTTTTGTTTTCTATTAATCAACTTGTATTTGATGAATCAAAAGTACGCAATACAAAAATAAAACAAACAACTATAACAAATTCTGCAGATACATACGAAATACAACAATAATGTATAGTTGTTATTTGTTGTATTTGAAATATTTTTTATGATAAATTTCCAGCATAACTTTTGTGGTTTGGTTTTTGTTATTGTTTTTGCTTTTTTTGATATGATTAAATTACTTTGAACTAATGAAATTACGAGCCGCCGCTGCGGCCGCTGCGCGACATTTGTCGGCTGGTGTTAATGAATTTACTGAGGCGTGATTTTTGTGTGTACAGCAATGCGTGTGGTTATTTATTTGGTTGTTGTTTTAGAAATTTAAATTTCAATATTATGTTAATTCGATAAACATTACAAATATTTTTTTTGTATTAAAAAAATAGCACACACATCAACTACAACTACAACAACAACGACAGCAATAACAACAAAGGTACATACAACATTTGACGCGATAAAGGCAGCTGTCGCTACTGTGTGCTTCGGTTTAGTTTGGTTTTGTGTCGTTTTTTTTTCTTCTGCCGCCTGTTTATGCCGCCGATAATTCAAGCGGTTTTACGAAATATTTAGCGGTTTGCCGCATCCGATACAAAACAATAAAGCGGAAGTTTTAGTGAATTTCATTTTAATTTCGAAATATTTAGTTTGAAATTGTACAATACAATAATAAATTGTTATCGCTTTAAATTTCGCTTTAATTGCTACAGAAGCCGCTTCACTTCATTTCGAGAACCAATGATAAAAAATTGGTCGTCAATTTTTCATATTGCGCCCCTGGGTTATTAATGCGGCCGGCTCTGCGTTAATCTTCGATAATTTTGTTAGCAATTTTTCACATTTTTCTGTTGCGGCTACAACGACGCAATGAAAAATTCTGTTACACTTGTCATTTGGGATGATTTGTCTTGAAGGGTTTTTAATAAACGAAAGCTTTTAAAAGCTTAGAGTTGATTTAAATTGTTAAAGTTAATCTAAAAGCTCTGAGGAAAGCAAACTTTTGCAAGTGTGAAGTTTAGAGATAAAAATAGCTTGCAAAAACTTTAAACTTTGAAAATTTCTAAGTATAACAAAATTTAAAGATTTGAAAGCTTTGAAAGTTTAAAGCTTAAAGCTCAAAATTCTTAATGTTTATGTTTTAGGTACTCGTATTTTGAAACCTTCAATACAATATTTGGAAAAGCTTAAAGCTGGCAAAAGCTTTAAGCTTTTCAAGTTAAAATTCAAAAACAAAAATAATTAATATATATTCGAAATACATTTTTTTCCTGTGTAAAAAATAGTTTCCACAAGCTTCGACATAGCAGCAGCAGCACCAGCGACATTAGCAGCAACGACATCTTCATCGTTAAAATTTTCGGCATGTCATATTATTTTCCTCCGCCCGCCGCTGCTCGCTGCTCGCTTGTAGCGGTATCTGTTCAAACGTTTGCGCCGATTAATCACAAATATTCATCCATCGCCGCAGCGCAGCAGCGTCTATTATAAATTTGTAATAATCTATTTCGTTGCGGTCGCGCAAATTTGATATGTATTTTCTATTTTCTGTTTTTCATCATATTCTTCTCCTCCCCTCTCTTCTCCTCTTCTTATTTTTTGTTGTTGATATTTTGTCATGCAGCTATTTTGTCGCATAACAAATATGCAACATATGCGCTCGACTGCAGATTCAGAACGTTGTTCTGCTCATGAGTATCTATTGGATCCCAGACGCAATTTGGAATATTTGACAACTATTTATGAAGTTTTTTTTTCTTTACTCAGTTTTTTTTTTTGCTACTCAGACACTGCATTAATTTTTTTTGGCGCTCCTCGACGTCTGTGTCCAATCTTAGAGACATAACATACATATACTCATACGTACGGATGGATTTTGTAATGCGGTAGCCGATGCTGCCGTCGTCGGCGGCTGACAACCAAATCACTTATTCGAACCGTTCTGAACTGAACTATCGGTATTGGTTGGTGGCGGCGGCGGCCGGTAGCCAATTTTTGTTTTTGTTAGTTTTATGTTATGTTGTTGCTTGCTTGGAAGAGTTGTGTTTATTTAGCTAAAATTTATCTGTTACACATGTTCATAAATATGCGACAATATTTTCGAAATATCGCTGATATTTTGCGGCGTGGTATAGGAACAAGAGTGTAGGGTGAGTCGGGGGGAGCATTGGCGCATCTTGTTTGATCGACAGTTTAAAATGTAATTTCTGAAATGTTTATTATGTTAAGTGTCACTTGGATGCATGTGTATATGTGTTTAGATATCGGTGTTTTCGTTGGCGACGAAATTGATTTTTTAAGTGTTCTGTGGCGACAGCAAACAACTTGCAACGTTATGATGGACTCATAATGATTCCACGATTCGGCGAATTTTTTTCTTAATTCTAAATTTTATTTTAAATTTTTAAAATACTTGAAAAAATCTTTAAAATTTTTCAACTTCAAAAAAATATTCAAGAAAATGTTCTCACACATTTCTCATTTTTTTGGGGAACATTTTCCCCAATACGCATAGTCGACATTAAAATGCACTAAAAAAGATAAACATCTGCCTTTTCCATAAAAAATGCGACTTCAATTTATAAGAAAAAAACAAACAAAAAAACTTAATAAATTAAAGTTCAAGCATCTAAAAATAGCAACAGGCGACGTCGTCGTCGTCGTCGAAGCGCGGCGGCAACCCTAAACCAAATTAAGGAAAATATTAAAAACAACAATCCATGATAGAACAACGAGAGACGGACATCTGCAGTAGCTACCAGCTACCAGCCTACTCTGCATACATTTATCCAACAGATACGAGCGAAGATACACTCACACAGTAAAGCAAAAATAAAAGAAGATACTTGAAGAAGATTTTAATAATTTGTGTCATAATGTCGTGGTAATAATGTCTGTCTGTCTGTTTGTCTGTCTGCATCTCAAGTATGAAAAACCGCGATCATCAGCCGCGTTCGGTTTTTCCGCTCGCTTCCCTCATTTTTTTAGCTACTTAGATACATTTTTCAGTGACTCCGTCAACTTCTTCGATACGATACGAAACGAACCGAACTAATGGAATGATGAGACAGACGCGCGGTTTTTTTCGACTCCTTACGATATTTACTCGTATGTATATTTTTGTTATTGTTAAATGACATTAATGGAAAAAACAAACACATGTAATTAACCAACGTCTAAGTAGCGCGCAGATACTTTTTTCATTCGAGTTGCGTTCGCTCGTTCCCCTCCTAACAGTTTTCTGCAGCTTAATCTGCATCCAACTTCGGCGTTAGGGTTACCTGCCGTGTGAAATTTTGCCGATGATTGGAGAGCCGAAAATTGTTAGAAGCAAATAATAAGGATGAAAAATATTTTGAAAATTATTGAATCTAAAAAAAATATTTTTTTTAAATTTAAGAAATTCTTTTAATTTCGAAATAAATTCCAATTTTTTTGATTTGTTGTTTTTGTATGAAGTTTAGAATATTTTAAAAAAGTTTACAGTTGGTATTCTCATTTAGAGATCATGTTCATTATTGCCGCTTTTCCAATAAGGGCAGCCAGGCAGTACCGTTTTTTGTTGTTGTTTTTGCTGCAGTTCTTAATGTTCTTGTTGTTGTTGTTTGTGTGGCAGTAGTGTTGCTGTCCCACCGCCATTTATTTAACACGCTTCGGTGTAATGTGGAAAAAATACGCTTGAGATATAGCAAAAAAAAAAAACAGAAAGAAAGAAAGAAGCAACGAGCATTGTATCTTGTAGATGCAGCCAAAGTATCTACACATATGAAGTCATTAAAAACGGCAGCCAAAGTGATAAATTGTGTTAAAAACTGCAGTTTTTCAACGTTCTCTGTGAGTAAAGTGAGTGAGTGTATTGTGGTTGTTGTTTTTTTTTTGTTTTTTTGGAGTCAAGTACTTGAGGAGGATCGCGTCAGACTGAGATGATGACGCTCAAGATCAATGGCATTTTTGACATTTTAAACAAATCAGAAGGTCACAAGTGTCTTTCGAGTGTTTATAACTGTGCGTGTGAGTGTGTGTGTGCGTGAGTGTGTGTGTGTGTGCCGAAGGAGTGTTGAAAAATTGCAGAGTTTACAACATGATGTATGCGAAATTTATACGCTTTGCGGTGGGATTGAAAGTGATGGACATTTTCGGAAAAACGTCTTCTATTAAATATGTAATTAAACAACTTTAAGAAACTTAACTGAGAGTTTTAAAAATTGTTAAAAAAAAGTTGTTTCCAAACCACAAGCTCTTGTAAGCAAAGAATTATTAAGAGCTTGTTAAACCTAGAAGGCTAAAAGCTTTTGGACAATATTAATATGAAAAGTTGTTTCAACTCTAAAAGCTCTTCAAAAAATAAAGTTTAATTTAAAGCTTATTTCAAGTGTACAGCTTAGAGGAAAATTACTACGTTCTTTTGTTTAAAATTAAAATTCTATACACAAAATTAAAGTTTGAAATTCAAAGTTCATAAACTAAAGAAAAAGTTCAAAAAGCTTAATACGAAAATATACAAACTTAACGAAGATAAACCTAATTCTCTTCAATCGAATTTTATCTTTCAATCTAACGTCGGCAATTTTGACATTTCGAAGTCAACTTTTCATTTGCCAACCTTTCGAGCCTTTCGCTTTATTCGCGGCGAAACCGTTTAACCCTTGACTTCTTGTCCAACAAAAAACAGAAAAAGAAAAACAGTAATTCCATCAAAGTTAAACAATTTAAAACGCATTTAGACATTGTTTAAGCTTCAGTTGGGTTCTATTTTTTCATTTATTTGTGTTTGTATTTGTATATATTTCTCAATAGATACCCCACAATTGACAACTAAACAAATAATAACCCAAATTGCCAAACTTTACACAATTGAAGGCGTAAAAATTGTCTTGTCAATATTATAATGATAAAACCTTTTTTTCCTCCCTAAAGCAACAAAAAATAAAAAATAAAAAAAAGTACCCTTAGCAAAAATCACAACAAACAAGCAATTGTCAGCGAATGCGAAGAAGAAGAAAAAAAGGGAGACGCGCCTGCCTGACTGACTGGCTGGCTGCTTCGAAGAAACCCACAAGAAAGTTTTTCAATATTTTTTTTTCGTTTTTTAGCCACAAAGAAAAATCCCTTTTTTTTCTCAGAGCCCCTGCGAAAGTTCGTTTACAATATTTGCGCGAAAAAACAAAACCGAAAAAAAGCGCCCATTTGTTTGCCTTTTCCGGTATTTTTCCCGCACTTTTCAATATTACCCGCAATTTGACTACATTTTACTGTTGTTTTTTTTTTGGTTTTACATTTTTACAATATCGAAGCTGCAAAAAAGTGTTTTTCAATTGTGCGTAGCCGTAGACTGTCCGTCGAACTGAACTGTTTGTCCGTCCGTCGTGGTCTATCTTAATGCTTTACATTTCATTGAGTTTTCGTTGGGGAAATGAAAAAAGATACAAGCGGAGATATGAAAAAAAAAAGTCGAAGAAAATATTCAAACGCGTTAAAAGATGTTTTCATTTGGGTTGCGCTTTCGCTGTTGTTGGAGTTTGGGGGTGTGACTAAAGGACTTTTCACCTTTTCAAGCTGATAGCATATCAATTACAGTTTGTTTGCATAGGCTAAAGCGATTTAACATAATTTTCTTGTTTGAAAAGGCAAAAGTGTTGGCTTTTTATTTTATTCAAACTGAGACGAGTTGAGGATTCATTTTGAAAATTTCAGGATATTGCTTTTGGTGTGCTTGATGATTTTTTAAATCTTTCCAGTTACGCCTTTCTCAGTCGAAGATGTATAATTAATATTTTAAATTAATTTAGCATTTTGATAGATAGACTAGAAAAACTTCGAATTGGTTTAAAGCACTGCAATCTCGACTTACCTCTTTATCTTTGGCAGCTAATAACTCAGCATGATTGTTTATGGTTTTCTCGTCTCGCAGCGTTCCAGCAGTAGACTTCCCGCTCTCGACGCCAGCGCCGCCGCCATCACCACTACTTTCACCAACTTCTGCGGCAATTTTCTTACTACGTCGTCTAACATCACGTTCGTCGACATCATCAACATTATCATCATCATCATCAGCGTCGTCATCATCGTCGTCATTATCATCAACGTCTTGCGTACAATTTAAACGTGTACTACTTGCACTACAATTATTTTTGCTATTACTAAAACTATTATTGCTATCGCTACTGCTAACATTTACGACGCTAGTGTCATCAGTTCTTGCGCCATCATCAACGCCGCCGTCGCCGTCGCCATCACCGTCGCCAATACAATTCTCATCGGCAACGCTATTATCGATGATATTTTTCGGTTTATTGCTCTTGACCAATTGTGATATATTCATTTCGGCCGTTAGCGATGTTATTAATTTGCTGGCATCTGTTGTTGTTGTTGTGCTACTCTTTTCCTCCGCTTCGGTTTCATTGTGTTGTTGGTGTATTGGTGAGTGCATTGGTGATTGTTGTGTTTGTTGTGTTTGTTGTTGTTGTTGTACGACTGCCGCAGCAGCAGCAGCAGCTGCTGCCTCCATCATCATCTGTTGCGCGTGATTGAAGAAGAGCTTCGGATTAAGACAATTACCACCGTTCAATGGATGTCCAGCAAGACTGTTGCTACTGCTGCTGTTGGTAAGATGTTGTTGATGTTGTTGCTGTTGGTGGTGGTGGTGATGGTTGTTGTTGCCACTATCCGAGAGCGGTGGCGATGGTGAGGGCGTTGTTGCCAACAAATTGCCACCGTTCTGATGTAAGGTTATGGCGGCAGCGACGCTATTCAACAATTTCGTGTTGTTATTGTTGAATGTGTTATTGTTGTTGAGTGTTGTTGTTGTTGTTGTCGTTGTTATTGGTGAAAGTAGCTTAATATTTGGTGGGATTGTGTTTGAATCTGTTGTCGCAGAATCAAATGTGTTTGCTGGTGGTGTGTTGTTGTTGTTATTGTTGGAATTGATATTGGTGACAGCAGCGCCGTCAGCGCCTTCGTCGTCAGCGTTTGTTGTAGTATTGGTGGATAATTGCTCCTTGAGTGTGTTGACCTCTTTTTCGGCCAAGGTAGCTCTCTGCAAATACAAACAAATGTAATCATTTAATTGTTACAGTCGTTGTTGGTGTGGGTTAAATATTTAAAGGTATATAGGAGATATATTTAATAAATAGTTAAATTTCGAACTCTTTGAGTTTATATCTCAGAAAAGGTTTAAAATTTTTTTGAGGTTTTTTTGCATCATTTAAAATTTCTATAAGTCTTACTAACTGATTCTAGTTCTTCTACCATATGCTTGCATTACACATTTTTACCTCAACAACTTTTCTTTGCCCACTTGCCAATGGCGTTTGCCCCTTTTCCAAATCGATATAACTTCTCCTAAACTAACATATACATACATGCATATATTGTCCTTTACTACAGTCACAGTTTTTTTTTTGTATGTTGCCATTACTACCGACCCTCATTAATTTTACTTTTAAAGTCATTACAGTTTAAATTTAGCCAAATTAATACGTTACAACAATTTGCATTTTTTTCTCTATGTTTTTTTGTTGTTGTTGTTGGTATTTGTTGTTTGTTCTCTTAACTATTTGTGGCAACCCTTTCGTTTACCGAGAAACTTTTGCCAAAGGGATTTAAATTTATAGTTTATCGCTGGTATCGATAAGCTAACGTTTAAATTTTCGAGCTATTAGTGTGGCTTTGCGATTCGCAAAAAAGGGTTGCTTACTCGTTAAGGATTGCCAAAAAATCGTACAATCAACTAACAAACACACAAACAAACACACACACAAACACACACACGAACAAAAAAATGCTTTTGCAAACTTTTTGGCAAATTAGTCTGTGCAGAAGTGCAGTTCTCGCCGTATGTGCGGCTGGCTGGGTGGGTGAGTCTAGATTTTTTGGACAACTTTTGGTAGATTTTCGGTTATTGGCGGAGTTTAGGCAATAATATTTGCCGAAATGCCGGAAGTAATGAGCTTTCGATTATATCACAACAAAAAAAAATAACAAAACTAATTGCCAAAGTTATAAATTGAAAGTGAAGCCGATGCTCGGTGTTAGGCGTTGTGTTCCTTTTTTGTTGGCCTAAAAAATGAATATCCGACATGGACGTTACCTCGCTGGAATTAGATATATTTAACGAATTCTTAAGTCATATTAAAGTTACTGCATGGGATATCAATTTGGTACAGGTTTGGTTAAAAAACTGTTTAGGAATATTCGGAGAATTGTTGTCAAAAGTTTCAATCAATAAATTTTTCGTAGAGAAATTAAAATTATCCTTTGAAAAAATACGAGTACAACCAAACTCCTTACATTGCCATCAATAAAACAAAGAAAAAAAAATTTAAAAATCCAAACCAATGCCATCATCTTGTCTATCTATCAATTGTCTATCCAGGACAGAACCATCCAGCAGTCATGTCTTCCGTTTTCGTGGTCGCAACTTGTAATCTTGGCGATTAAACATTATCGACTTTGGGAATGACAACACAAGTTTGCTGCTAAAAAGCGAGCAAATACTTTGGCGTGTTCGCCTCTTTGTTTTTGTTGTTGTCGTTGTTGATTTTGTTGGTGTACGTTTGTGCATTCCAAAAAGTCCTTTAGGCTATTTTCAGGACACACCAACAAAAAAACAGAAATCACTTCACAATCTTTAGAACTCTTCCATCGTACTTGTCGTCCGTCCTCTGTGGTAGGTATTAAAAATCCATTTTGCCAAATGACAGTATGAAAATTGTGACCGACAACGACGGCGGCGATGGCGACGGCGACGCTGTTGCCTGATGATGCTTTGACAGGATATGGAAGAATTCTTAGCTGCTGCTGCTGCTGCTCTCTCTCTCTCTCTCCATTGCGCTACTCTTGTTGATGATGTTGATAATTTCTTTGTTTTTTTTGTACTTTAAAGACATGGCGAGGCATGGCTTGGCATGATGGTATATCATAGCCTCGCGGCAATATTTGTCATTATAAATACTTTTCGCGTATATATATACAATATACAATTTATGATATTTAAAAGCTCTTAGGACGACGGTTCGGAACGCTGACGCTGAAGGGTTGCCACAGCGGCTAAAGACAAATGCCAGACAGAGCAGAGCGGCTTAAGCTTGAAAATTGTTTTCATAGATTTTCTTTTACCATTATTATTTTTTTTGATATTTTAAAGAAGCTTGTTTTGCGCGGCAGCAACACTTGAAAATCGATTATTATTCTATTTAATAATTCATAATTGCGGTGGCGGCGGCAAAGAGCGAGAGAGACAAAGAAAGAAAAAAAGAAGAGTTAAATATGGCTGATTTGAAGCACTTTAAAGCTTTGCGTGCTTTACTTGATTTATTTGCATTTGTTGATGCTTTAGATTTGAGATTTGGTCTTTGTTGTTGCTGTACTCTGGATTTTGTTGTTGAATTTGTTGCATTTTGGAGGGTTATCGTAAGTAAATTAAATAAATATTTAATTTTTACCTTTTTTGCTCTTGAACAAAAGTGTCCTTATGAATTTTTTTCCTTTCTATTTGTTTGTTTGATTGTTTGCTATTTTGTCGTTTTGTTGTTGCCATAAGGATACAATGAGTCGACGTTTGTGTCTTTGGCACTTGTTGAAATTCAATCCTCGTGAGAATGAATGCACTTGGCTCGCTTTGGCGAAATGTCGGTAGGGAGTGTTTGCTTGGCTTGGCTTGGTTAGGTTATCCTTCGGAAATATGAAGGTAGTGAGTATAGATTTTTTGAGCTTGAATTCGAAGGACAATGGATAAGGTTAGAAAAATAGCTTTAATGAAATCTCAAGGGTTTTTTTTTCGACAGAGAATTGTGATGGAATTGACAATTTGAATTAAGCAAAAATGTCGAACTTTGACTAGAGCTTTTAAGTATAAAGGTTTTTTTTTTAACAATTTGCATACTTCGTTATTTAGATTGAGCTTTTAGATATAATTTAACTTAATGAATTTTAAAGTTGAAATATTCCAAATATTTATATTAAAAAAAAACTCATTCAAACCTCAAAGCTTTGAAAAAGCTTAAAAGCTTTATAATATTTTACATGTGGTCTACTGCCTAAAGTTTTCAAATAAGTCTAATAATATTATAAATTAAATAAATTGTCTATATATCTTTGAAAAAGCTTAAAAGCTTTAAAAGATTTCATTTGTGCATTATTGCTTTAAGCTTTCAATTAAGTTTGATAACATTATAAATTAAATTAAATATATATTAAATATATTTTAACGCTTTCAGGCATTACTAATGCGGCTCAATGCTTTAAGTTTAATCAGATAAGTAAGTTTTATCCATAAGGCGCCTTCTTCTTCTTCTTGTTACTCTTCGCTCTGCCGCAAACTTTATTCAATTCAAATGATAAAAATCTATCATTCCCAATAATGGCGCCGAATGAAATATTTGCGGTTTTTCGGCGTATTTTCAAGCGAAAAATTTTCAATGCTTAATTTTTTGCTTGGAAACTGGAAATGCCGAGGATATAGTAAAGTAGTACACAAAAAAGGGTTGTAATTTCCATAATGACTCTTGCGCGGGCTTACAGCATTTCTTTCATACTAAACACGACGAGCTGACCAAATCTTTTTGAACATTTTTTAACAAATCAATTAATGTAAAAATATTTTCCCGACTACGACTACGTTTCGGCAAACACATACACGCGCACACACACACAAACACAGTTGAAAACCGTAGTGAATCCAAATGAGTTAATTAACTAAAATGCGGGTGGATTTTATTTTTGTCTGCTATGGGTTTCCTTTTTTTTTTTTGGAAACTTTTGTAAGCTTTTATTTTTGTTGTTTTTTTTTCGCCTGTGCTGAGGGCAACGAAATGATAAAAAGGATATTTTCGCATAAAAAGAAAAATAAATAAATAAAATTCAATAGAGCTTAAGATTTTATACGGCAGGTGGGGTCACCGACCAAAAAAAAAAAATGAAAAACGAATGGAAAAGCTACACGAAAAATAGGAAAAATAGGAGCTTTCAAAGGCGTGGTGCTGCTGTACTCATTTGCTACTCATATGAGTGGTTTTGCTACAAATTTTTTTCTTTTTGGCAATATTATTATTGACTTTTTTCGTTAGTCGGAGTCGGGTTTTAATATTTTCATGCTTCAATAGGTAATGTGTGTGTGTTTTTTTTCTGTGTGTGTGCTTTTGTAAAGTTGTTTTTGTTGTTGATTTTTTCGTTATTTTCGGCAAATTAATGTTTGTTTACATAGTAATGTATGATCCTTTTCCGGTGTTGCCGTTGCCGTTGCTGTTGTTTATTTTATATTTCGAAAGTCAAAAGTTAAGTGCATATGCAGTGAAGAGTTTAATTTCTTTTGACGCGGGCGAAATGGAGTTGTATGTAGTACTTCTATATTTTTTTTTTATATTTTATTATATGTATGTATGTATATGTGCACACATTGGTTGTGAAAGAAAAGTAGTAAAAAATAGGTATGTGTGTATGTGTGCATGGCAAACGCTTTTGTGAGTCCGTTATACCCACATAAGTATTTAAATGAACGCAATTAGCCAAAAAAGTTCGCATTTAGCGAAGGATTAAAAGCTTTTGTAGTGAAGTTTAAACATGAAAGTACGAAAGTTTTGTATTTTTAATATTTTCCTTTTAACTATTCTTGATTTGCCATGGAAAAATGAGAGAGAGAGAGCATAGTTAAATCTTATCAAACGACAATAAAGGGTGAGGGGCAAGGACGTGGGGCTGATGTGAGGAGTAAAAATTTAAAAAAATTAAGCAATTTTCAAAATATTTGAAATTTGTGCATTTAAAATTTTTTTAAAATCAAAGCTTAAAAAAACACTCATTTTTGTTTTCCTTTCATAAAATTTTTCTATTTTTTTCAATTAACGCAAAAAATTTTAATTAGAAAAAGAAATGCAAAAAAAAAAACAAACAAAAATTCCATTGAAGCAAATAATTGAAAATAAATTAGAACAAAAACAACGTCGAAGAATCAGAGTTGCCCTGCAGCAAAACACTTCGTCGCCGACACAAATAAAAACGTCGGAACTTCACTCCACATTTCTTACAATAGAAAGCAAAAACAAAAAAACCAAAATCCAAATGCAAAATCAATGGACGGTGTTTTTTTTTTTTTGCAAATGTCACAACTGTCACTTGAAGGCATGGTTGACATTTACAGAAAGCAAAAAATACAACAATAATAATAAAAAAAAGGAACACAACAAAAAGCGTACTTTGACAACTTCGTTGAATGCAACGCTGACTGCCATTGATTTGCTTTGATTTATTGTTGCGAGGCAACCCTCCCTCCTCCGCGCTCTTTCTTTCTGTCTGTCTTTCTTACCGCCGCTCAATGCCAAATCAAGAAATGCAAATTTTTTTTTTGCGCCTACGCAACCCCACTTTATAATAATTTTTCATACTAATTACGCGCGTGCAGCGTGCCAAAAATAAAAAAGGGAAGATTGAAGTTAACGCAAAAAAAAAAAAAAAAACAACAAAAAAGTGGAACTGAAGTGTTGCAGCTGATTTCGAGCGCGCCGCCACATTTGAAAATCCACAACACGCCGTTTGAAACAATGCCAAATGCCAAAGCAAAATTTCAATTGTGTACTTATTGAAGAATTGCGTTGAGGCCGACTCGCAAAAAATACTTTTTTGTTGTTGTTTTTGTTTTTTTTGCAAACTGCGCCGGGGCTTTTGTAGCGCAGCAAATATCGGCATGAGGGTATTTTATTGTGTCTTGGTGACATGCGGCTAGCACGAGCTGTTTCGGCTGCAATGCTGCAGTGTGGCGTGTTTTTTTGTGTTGTTGTTTTTGTTGGCTTTGTTTTGTTATTGCGGCGTCGAAGGTTTTTTTTTTTAAAGTTACATAATTGACAACCCTTTTTTTTTTGTAAGAGTAGTGCGAAAAGGTTGGTGAAGTTATTTTTGGGCAATATTGTTGCAATTTGAAAATAAAAAGAAATATTTCTCCTTTTTAATTAGTAGCATTTCTACTACTTATGTCAAAAAATAGTACTTTTTTCATTTTAGTAGTATTTTTAATGCTAGAAAAAATTGCTTGACAGTAAAATTTAAACTGAAAAAAAGTATGCAACAATGAACCTAAGTAATTTAACTTCTTTAATTTTTCTTTATGTTAGTCTAAACTTCACAATAACAACTTCCAGGCACACACTGCGTCACTTTACTAATATCACCATATGTGTTTGATTTTTAAGCTTCTCTGCTTCCTGCTTCCTGCATCCTTGATCCTCTCATTTCTTTACCATCCCAGCCCCAGTGCCAGTTCCCACCCCCGCCCCCATTCCTTGTCAAATTCATTAACTTTTACAAAACTTTTTTGTCTTTTACTTATTCCAAGGAATTTTTGTCGAATTTTTGTAGCATTAAATTTCGCTTGATCCATGCGAAACGTACGCCCACATTTGCTACTTTAAAACATTATCAGTCTCCGCCTCCCACTGCCGCCGCCCAATACATGCCCATTTTTAATCCTATCAAATATTTTTGCAGCTCACACTCCACTTTTTCGCTACATACGAGTACACACATTCCTACTAAAGTTTTTGTTTCTGTTTTTGTGTGTGTTTTTTTTTCTTATTTAGCAGCGCTTCAAAGTTGTCAAAAATTGTTTAACTGTTTCCATTTAATGCTTTTCACTCACACTCACACTACTGCGTGTATTTACTCACACTCTGGTTGAATAAATATACATATTTACAATTATACACACATTAAACAAAAATATAAAAATTTTTCAATTTCTCACACCGCTGACGAAGAACTAAGGGGCGTAGTTGGGGGTTGGGCGCATTGAAAGAAAAATCGTAAAGAAGTCGAATTCTTCTGATGTAAGGAGGGCGGAATGGAGGGAGGGAGGCAGGCTGGCAGGAGTCGTCTCCGCCTGTCAATTCGAATTACAAAAGGATAGCGTTGGATTTCATGCTACACAAGGAAAAAAAAAGTATCTTACAGATGTGTACACAAAATTTTTTTTTAAGAATTGTTTAATCTGAGAGATAGAAAAGTCAAAATTTTAAATAAATTGGTTTTTAATTATTTTTTTAATGTGTTTTGAGGGCCATAGGAGTCCAGTGGGTGGACAATGGAGACAGGGAGAGACTTATCAAGTGATCCCCCGAGATAAAGCTCTTATCTTAGTTCATTTTACTCCTATTTAGTTCGCTTTACTTTTTTACTTAAATCATTTTACTCTAATTAACATTAAATTAATTCCGAAAATCTCCTTATGTTAACTTGACTCGATTTCTTTTAGTGCATACAAGTTGCTGCAGTCTTCCTCACATATTTCTCATACCACACACAGATACTCAAATGAGTGTATGTACAAATCACACATATATACCAATACTACGAAACACACACACAGACACACACATATGTGAGAAAGTCGGCATCTTCTTTATACCCATCAAGTCGAGTCTTGTGTCGATGAGGCGCAACCCCTTTTTTAATTTACATTTATGCTTCATTTTATTTTTTCAAAAATGTCATACAACCACCAAGAAACACACACATCCGTACATGTATATACACAACACCACCCACTTCTTTATATATATACATGTGTGCGTTTGTGTGTGCGTATGTGTGTGAGGGAGAAAAGTGCTCATCATTAAACGTAATTTTCCATCCGCAATTAGAAATCGTCTAATTTTATGCGCACAGCTGTATCTTACAGATATGTCTACAAACAACAATAACAACAGCAACAAAAACAAAAACAACAAAGACAACAAAAATGTTGTGTTTGTGTGCCTGTCATATCACGCATTAAAAATCGAATCCTTTTTAATTTTTTTGTTGCATACTTTTAGGCTTACGCATCGTCGTCGACGTCTCGTGTTTAAAAATCCTTTACGACGGCATCTTTTTACATTTGCGTCAATTGTTAAGCATGGCAACCCTTTTTTTTTTGCCTCATATTCATCACATACGCTCACCCCGTCTACTCCACCAACCCCAACCCCATCGCCTCCGTTCCCCTACCTTTATCAATAAGCACAAAGCTAATTTATTTGTAGCATACATTTAGGCATGTGTATCTGTGTGTTCAACCGTACGTTTGCAAGAATGCGTCTCATTTTGCCTTAAGTAAATACGTTAAAATTCATAAATTTTCATTTGTGTATAAAAGTTTTTTTTATGTTCGATGCGTCACACAAAACATCAAAAATTTAAATTAGAAAATATTAGTTGGCACGCACACACACACACACACAGACAGACACATATGCATAATCATTTGTCGAACGCCTAAAACCGTGCTTTCATTTTTGTTTTTTCTGCTGCTTAAGAGCAAAAATCCTTTTTCTTTTATGATTTGGACGTTGTTGCTTTTGTTTGTTTGTTCAGGCATTTTTGTATGATAAATTCAACCTTTTTTGATACCTCGAACCGAACTAATGCCGCCATTGCCAACACTTTTTCTTTGCAAGTGTGTTGGTAAGCGATTGTGTGTGTGAGTGCGTGTTGCGTTTGTTTAATATTTAAATAAATAATTAGCAAAAAAGGATATTTTTACATGTCCTCACACAGACGTACACACATATCTACACTTTTGTTTGTTTGTATACTTTGTGTGTGTGTGAGTATGTACATGTGTATGTACACAATGTTAATGATGTTTGAAATTAAAAAGCAAATGTTGCAAAAAGGTAATGGAAGAGAAGAAAACCAGTAAAGAGTTGCAAATAAGTATAAAAAAATATCGTATTTGAGTTCGTTTCATAGAAAATCATTGAAAGTTTTATATGTCATAATAACTCAGTAACTGAAAAAATGTAGAGATAAATAATTTTTGTTCAGTACTGGTCGATAGAAATAGTTTAACAGAGATATTAAATTATTGTATTGAAATTATTGCTTATAAATCGATTATTTAACAACAAATAAGTTAAGTAAAATTTCATGAAATAACTCAGTAATTAAAAAAGTTATCGGCTTAAATCGTTTTTAAAAACTAGACATTTTAAATGATATTTTGAAGTCTTTCTGAAATTTTTAGAATACATAAATTTCAAATGATTAATAAATCAGTTTTCCAATTTCTAATTAAGGAGTTATCCTCTTACATTTGTTTATAAAATGAAGTTTCAAATAAGATTTAAAAACGCTTTAAAATGGAGATCAAGTTATTTAAATGTGTTTTTCACAATAAGAAACTGTTTCTCCTAATACCAATTACCAAGTTATCGGCTTGAATTGTTTTATCAAAGTTAAACCTTCTAAATGATATTTAAAAATATTTTTATTAAGAAAATATTTTCTAACTTAAATTCAAGTTATTTACCCTTAATTTTTCAATTTTAAATTAGATCTCCTATTTCCACTACCTAATTCCTTATTTCCTTTACCAGAGTTGCCTTTTACTATACTAAGCACTACTTTCTGTTTCGCAATTCATATTTTATTGAAAAATGCGAAAAAAAATGTATACGAAAAAAGCAAACATGCCTCAAATCAACATTATTAAGTTAAATGGTTTATTTTTTTTATATATCGTACGATACGCCGCATCATATCCTTTCATTACAATACAAAAAAAGAGAAAAGAAAAGAGTATGCATAAGTATTCACATAGCCACATCCTTTACAAAACCTAATAATAATGCATATTTAATTAGGACTAATTAACCCAAAGGTAACACACTAACTAACGTCAAGCGTACGAGTATAGATAATAGTGGCAGCAGTTTGACTACTATAGCGCCTACAAATATGCAATAAATATGTAAAGAGACAAAAAATACAAAAAAAATTGCGGCGAACGTATAAAAAGGATTACTTACAACCTACACGCATGCCCCTTCACTATTTGCTTGTGATAAATTTCTAGGCATTTACCTAAACAAATAGTTTAAGCATTAATTGCAAGTTTTCATTTGTTGTTGTCTTTTTGGTGGGCGGGGGTTGCTATAACAAAGGCGAATTTTTAAGACTTACGCATTTTTCATTAAATCATTAAAACCCATTTTAAAAATTAACAGCAATTTTTCATATGTGTTCAAACATTTTTATAACCCCAAACATTAGCACAACCCCCCAGGCCCCCGTCCACCGCCATCAGCCACCTAGCATGCATATATCCTTTTAATGCTAAACCCGTAAATGATGATACATCAATTTTTTATGCCACCCATGATGTATAATTTTCGATGTATTTATGTTATGGTAAGGTAAAGGGGATGTGGGGGGTTGGTATTAAAAAGCTGACCTGACCGCTGTTTGGTCATTATAAAAATTTCCGAAAAATTTTAAAACGTTTTGGTAAAAGTTTACCTTTCGCCGTTGTCGCTGTCGTTGTCTTACCCAGGCTGCCCCAATGTCTCTCGTCTCTCACACCGCTAAGTAAAAAGTAATAATAATTTTTACGGCTTATCCTTATTATTACATATGCATACCTTTTTCTCATACTAATGTACAAATGCATAGCTGCCTACTTACTACTTATTTGTTGTTGTTGCTATTGTTGTTGCTTTACAATACATCAAAAATTAACGTGCACATATGTGACCCTTTTTTGTATTTAACTGGTTTAACTGTGCCATGGTATTAGCCCCCTAAAAGGGGAGTCAGTCATTTAAGGCTTTTTAGCTGTGTATGTGGCCTTTGTTATTTTTTTTTTGTTTTTTGTCGGGTATTATTAGAAAATTTTTGTACATTTATTTTTCGGACTATACTGAACTGGACAACAAAAATTCTAAAGTAAATAATTAAGATTTGCTGCTGCTGAATTTGTGTTTAGTTGATTTTGGTTTTTATGGCTAGAAGTACCCTTTTACAAATGATGATTAGTAGATATGGTTGGAGTTTTTTTTTTTTCCTTTTTTTTGAGAATTTAGGAAAGCATTTAATGCGGGCGGCTTGTGATAAGGGTGCGGGGTCAGTGAGTAATGGTCAGTTTTTTGAATTTTTAGGCTTTTATTGATGGAATAATGGTGGAAGAAAGAAATTTAATTGATTTTGTAGAAAAGTATAACCACAATATGCAGAGTTGATTCGAGAGTATAAAGTGAAATTTTCCAGTGGTCTAATAAACATGATTTAATAATAAAAGTACTAAAAATAATTTTAAAATATAGCGCATTAAATTAATTAAAAATGCCTTGCTTCGAGAAAAGTACAAATATTTTTTGCATCACTAAATATGTAAGCCAATTAACACTATTAACAACAACAGCGAACAGCAAAGCTATCGCATACCGTAACACTTGTCAATTTGTGATTGACATGCCCGGCTGCGACTGCAACCGACAGACCGGCCGACAGAGCAAACGATTTTACAAGTATAAAACAACACAATACAACACTAAACAACACAGTATAACAAAACAGCAACGAAATAATGAAATTTCCCAATAGGCACATGATGTAAAGTAAATTTAGCAAAGTCATTAATGGTGCTTTGCCCTCCGAGAAATAATCGCCGAACAAAAACAACAAAAAAAAACTACAAACAACCAACCAACAACCGACGCATCTTAAAAAACAATATGTAGAATATCAGAGGCAGATTCTGTCGGTGACATTTGTCATCGGCAATATACTACTGTCTGACGCACACACACACACACAGAACATAACATATTTTTCGGATACAAAACACTTCATATCGAGACGTTAGATGTGGTGCGACTATAGGCACTCACTAAAGAAACAAATCGAAAAATAAAACTTACGCCCGATGAAGTGTTGCTATATATATATATATTTTTAGATCATAATGCAGCCACATACCTATCTACCTACCACCTATAAGCATTCAAATCGCTGCGTATATATGTATGTATGTATCTTTTGTATTGCACTTACCGTGCTTATACCAATAAAAACTATCTCAGGCGCAAAAGTACAATGTATCTTATTGTTTTGGCATGCATTTTTACAATTCGATACGTGTTCGTCTTCGCATAAACATACATTTATAAATATATATGTATATATATTACGCAGACTTGTATATATATTTGCCGTCGTGCCATAGCAAATCCATACGTAGACCATTAATTAGTTTTCTAAATATTATTACCGACAATCCATAGAAATTCTTTAGCACTCGCGTTTACCTATACTTTTATTTGTCAAGCTGGCTAGTTCCCGGTGTCAACAATAAAAGTATAAATAATTTATTAAAATTTTTTGTGTGTTGGTAAAACGTGGAATTATAAATAATTTATTAAAATTTATATACTATTAGATAGTTAAAACTGTGTGGTAGTGCAACGTGGAATTAACCAAGCGCTATAGTATCACGGTGTATACTTTATAGTGTGTCTACGCTGTACGCCTCATCTATATGCGATGCTTCATATAGTACTGTTTTGTGGTTTTTGGGGGGCTCTTCTCTTACCGATAGATAGATAGATAGATAGACTGGCTGACTGACTGAACGACCGACCGACAGACCGAATGAAGGAATCCCATATACTTACTCCAACAAAACAGTCTGCTGCGCCAGCAAATAAGTTTGTAAGTAAATTAGTTTTACCAGCCGGCAATAAAAATAGGCAAATAATTATTTAAGAATTTCTTGATTAATTGGCAGTGTAGCGCATGTTGTGCCAAGTTTTAAGGTTGTTTTTTCTTTTTTTTCTTCTGCTTTTCGCTGACTTCTTTGTGGATTTTCGTCGCCGATTTCGAATGCACATTTCATACAAGTCAATACGAGTACAACGTTCTGTGATTTTTTTGTATAATTGTGTCTTTTTAACTAGTTTGTCGTCCGTCGTTCATTGTCTTTCGATTGTTCGTTTTTTTGCTGTTGTATTTTTTTTTGGGTATACATTTTAACGTCCATAAGTCTATTGTTTCTCTTTGTGGTTGGCCGTGTTTAATTGTTTGTGAAAAAGTTTAAATTCGATTGGCAAATCTTTGAGGAAACATCTTAAAGAGGTCGCGAAAATTTGTCTTAACTTTGTAGTTATTTTGAGTTTCGTTTGTTTTGTTGGATTTGTTGGTTCAGCTGGCATCGAATTTGCTGGCTAGTTAAAGCAACTGATGTGGCTCGTGAGCTAACAACTTTAGAGTTAATAGAAACTTGCTTAGTTTTTCTTAAGCTGAGATAAGAGGGGATAATTCTGTTATAGTCAACAAATTAATATCAAATAGCGATGCAGGGCAAAAATATTTTACAGCGTGGAATTCTCAACAACAAAGATTGTCTGTTATTTTGTTACTGTGATACAGAAATTATGACTGGAATCATTCGATATTAATCAACGAAAGCAAATGATGTAGCAATTCATTGATTCTAATTAATTTTTAATTATGAAAATTGCTTCGAATTCTCAAGCACTCTCAAAGCGTTTGTTTCTACAACCAAAGCGTATTACACAGCTGACACCCTCGACTCGATGGTTGCTTTTGTTGTGTTTGTGTTTTTTTTCTGCCATGTCACATTCTATGCCTCAATTCCTCCTCGAACGCACACCAGTGTATACCCTTTTCATTTGTCATTCATTTGACATAGCAAATTGATGTGACAATCTTTTACATTTCGATTTTTGAGCACACTTTCGCTTGATTTCGCTTTGGTAAGTATAACATCGGCGAGGCGACATCCAACTTCATCCCAGTAAACTAAACAGTTATTTGGTAAATCCAAAAACGACGACCCACAGTGGAAACATTATTTCCCCAACAGCAAAAGAAATTTGTTGTTGTTGTTTGATATTGCTGTATAATCAAAAAGTCCTCAAGGAGTTTGCATCTTATCGAACTCGAGTGTACGCCAGCGTTTGCTTGGAATCGCTCGCTTGGTATTTGCCGATGTTGGCATCAAGTGGGCGGAGGTGGTGTCGTTTCATTTTGTCTCGTTTTGTAAATAACAAATCAGGCATTTATAAATGATGTGCGCATAAAATTTGTTACACTCTCAAGCCAACCCAACCCAACCCCTCAACTTGAATGTTGAATGTCCCGTTTACGTATTTCAACTCTTTGGCAAAAAGCTTGTGCAGCTCTCGGATTTGATCTAGTATCCGAGCGCCTGGCATAGCTCAAATATAAGACGACGTATTTCAATCTAATAAGACATGATTGTAATTAATTAAATTAATTCGTTTCGGTTTTAATACACGAAATGTTTTTCGATTTCTCGTTTTTGGAAAGGTGGTATGGTAAAAAGGTTACCTCTTCGATAGAGGCATATGAATGAGTAGCGGGTTGGATGGCTGGTTGGTTGGATGGATGGATGGTTTGGAAAAGGTATTAAAGCCTAGTTGAGATTTGAGGCATGTCGATTTTGATTAGAAGAAGAACAAGAAAGTTTCACAAGCACCTTCGACGTTGTAGATTCCAGAACTGATAGTTGGAATAAGGGGGTGGTTAGAGTTGTGGGTGTTCTTTGGCATAATGAATTGACATTGATTGGAAATTTTGATTGAAATTGTTAATGTACCTAAAACTTTTGGAAATTCTTGGGTTAAATGGGTGAGACGGTTGGGGAGCGAAGCAAGATGATGTTTTGGGACAGCTGAAATAAATTGTCTAATTTTAAGCTTAATTAAAGATTTGCTGTTGAGACGACAATGGTGCAGGAGTAGAGGAAAGGTCTAAAATAAACTTAAGTCATTAAAAAAAAAAGCTAGGATAGTTAGAAATAAAAAAATCATTAAGGAAAGATTAAGAAAAAGCTTAGTTTAAGAAAAATAACGTCAAATTTAATAAGACAGACGTTGAAAAAGTTTATTAATCGTAATTTTATTTGTGGGAAAATTAAGAGTCATCTTGCACTTCCATGTAACTTCATCATAACATCATAAGTTCATTCCACATAAACAATTTCATACCTACATACCGCCCAAAACTCGAACGAGTCTATAAATTCATTTAAATCTCACCGATTCGCGAACTGTAAATGCAATTTAATTGAAATAAACATGCCGCAAGCGAGATTTTGCAACACCATACTATAACGCCCAAAATGCCACCATCCCCACTAAATCACACGAAAGTCTTCGTCGGCGTCAGCAACCGCACAACTCCATACCAACAACGACCGGCAACAACGAATTTGACATTGAAACATTGAAATCAACAGGAGCAGGAGCCAAACGCGTAAATGCGTGCAGATTTTTTTTCGCGGCGACAGTGGCCGCTACCATATGACGTCGCCTGCAATTGACACAATTTTGAACCGCACCAGGCTGAACACATACACAGACGACACACACACACACCCCCAACACAACAACCGCCAAACGCAAGAGCTGCAAACGTCGAGTAGCATCAATGACCGCCAAAATAGACCGAAAAGACGTCGTCGTCGCATCGTCCCCATGGAACCGCAATTGTTGTTGGCCTGCCTGCGAAATACACGCCTGCAATTGATATGGCGAGTGGACAATGCGGAAGGACAGACAGACAGACAATCAGACAAACGGACATAATAATGCAAATACGCGCCGCCGCCAACAACATCAACACCAACCTACAACAGGCAGTTGGGAAAATTTGCAACAGTTGCTCGCAAGTTAATGGCAGTCGGTCGTTGGGTCGAAGAAGGACTTTTGTATGTAAAGTAGAATACACTGAAAAATAATTTAAAATACTTAAAAATTGATTAGAATTAAAAGTATCGAAGTATTAGTGATTAATTTTTGTTACAACAGGCAAAAAAAAAGACAGACTTTAAAATGTCAAAAAGTTCATTAAAGTGTTCCGGACGTTTTTGTACTGACTTTTAAACTGAAGTATTGGCAGGACTTCTTTTTTTAGTGTGCCGAAAGTCAGACGCGAATTTAGCCTGATTTTAAAACAAACATACAAACAAACACCACCCACTACACGCTTACTTTGCGTATTTTGTTGTTTGTATTTTTTTTTTGGCGCATATGCATTTGTACTAGATACTTTTTTGTTGTTGTATGTAACGCGAACCTATGGATAAAAGCGGGCAGTCAGCGAGTGTAAAGGTCAGACAAATATAGGCCTTAACGCGGCCTGGCTTCGCGCGCAGCCCGTGATTATATGAGCTTGACAGGTGGTTTTTTTGTGTTTATCCAAACAAACTGCATACATAGATATAGACCGCGCGCATATTTCACAGATACACAAAGGGATGTTGTTTGTTTGTTTGTGGGTGTGTTTGTTTGTTTGTTGGCTTTACCTAAAACTAAAGTGGAGTTTGAGAGTTTTCATATGTGCTGGTGCTGCGAAAAATAATGCAACAAAAATTGTGTGTCCTTCAAACACGACGATGGCGACGGCAGCAGAATTATGACAAATGTTGGCACATATTACTGAACGAAAATAAAAAAAAACAACAAAAAAATCCACATAAAAGTAACATATATGCAAGTGGGGGTGTTTGTGTTTGTGTGTTTTGTGTGTCGACGACTTATTGTGGAAATGGGGTCAAAAGCGTCGATGAGAGTGCCACAAATGCGCTGGAATTTCTGTCATCTTTAGATTATATTTAAGCATTTTTAAGCTTTATAGTTTAAAAGAAAAGAAAATCTGATAAGAGCTTTTTTTTTTAATAGAAAACTAATTTTGAAACGCTTAATAAATAACAAACATAAATGGAAATTTTTACTAAACGCTCTTAAAAATCAAAGGAGAGTATCTATGAGCTTATGTTAATAAGAAAAATTCCGTTATAATTTACAGCCCAATCGAATTACTTGAGGTACATGCAAAGTTTGTATCTTAAAAATAATTGATTTTAAAATTCAATATAATTTCCTAAACTAGCTTAGCTCTCCAGCTATTTGCGGGTACTCTGCTCTTTCTTTTCACAAAAAAGACTGGAATAATGTTGTATGACAATTACTTTCGCGTATTGTCTATAACAAGTTCAGTCATGCTCCTAGCACCACACCCAATCTCGCGTCGTGGTAGAAACAAAAATCATAAATTGCAATTACAATGGTACTCGTACTCGTACATAGTTGCCAGCAACATTCGTCGCAATGTCATAGACGCCCCAGACTGATGACTGGTGACATATCCAGAAACAGTTACGATTCACTACTTTACTTCTAATACAGAAAATACAAACAACACAGCACACACTCACACTGACACGGACACACACGCAAACAAATACCAGACATATACTGTGGCAGAGGCAAAAAGTCAACGGCATCATGCCAACTGGAAAACGATGAAAATGTATAGCAGCGCAGCAAGTATTGCTGATGGTGTGATCTGGATAAAGCATAGATTTTTCATGCCCACTTGTTATTATTTGTTGCTGTAATTTTTATGATTATTGTTTTTTTTATTTGTTTTGCAATTATCTAGCAAATGTGAAAATTTGTGTGTATCTACGAGATATGCGAATGAGTTACTAAATGCATTTCAGGAGAGAGAGACAGCGAAAATCGATGGAATGAACTTCAACGAACAACGAAACGTCGACGAAACCGCAAATTTAAAATTTTGTTTTCGTTTGGGGGTAAAAAGTGTGCTCCATGTTCCGTCAAATGCAAAAATGCCAAAAACAACAACAGCAACAACAACTGAAAAACGGACAGACTGGCATTTAGCTGGCTGTAGCTGGATACTCAACTCGTCGTCGTTGTCGTCGTCGCATCGGTTATGTCGTTACATACATACATACATATATATACGTAGATATGAAATTATGTGAAAAAGGCAGTCGTCGGTGGCAAAGAGACAATACTTTGTGGCTGAGCAGAAGAAAATGTGACGCTGTTGTGGTGATGGCAGTAGCAGTGGCAGCAATACACAACAATAACTGACTGACAATGTGGGAAAATCTAAGGGTATGAGAGCCATAAGACTGCAGGAAACGGATGTGGATACATGTGGAAGATGAAATGCAGTCGATGATTTTTAATTTTTTTTTTTTTTGCCTGCATAGAGAGCGCAGAGAAAGTTATGCGGCTGGTTAAAGGCAGAAAGATTTACGAACTCCAACGTTTGAACAGAAATTAATGCAAAAAAATAGAAAGAAGTTTTTTCATGTGTCGACTTTAAAGATTTAAGTTTTACTGTAACATTGAATAATTTGAAGCGGGCTCTTGAATTGAACAAATATTTGAATATTTAAATGCTATTAAAAATCAAAATACATGAGGAAAAGTGTTGGGCAACAGAGTTCACAGAGGTCAGTGTGTCAAAATTAATTAAATAATAATATTTACTATTATTTAAACAAACATAAATAGAAATAGTCAATCAAAAATATTCACTTCAGTCTATAGATACAATCAACAATATTCACTTAAGTCTATAGTACAACTTTAATGGATTAATCATAGTTAATATGCCCAAAAAGCAATTTATTTTAATAGTAATATTAACATTCAGTTGCTCTTAAAAACGTTTGCCATCAGAAAAAGTGCTGCACTTCCAAATTAACATTAGCTAAGTTTGACAAATTAATAACTAATTTGTTTAAACATCAAACAACAACTCCAACAAAAGCCAAACTACTTCAATAAAACTAAATTTAAGCTGATGAAAAATGAGCGCATCTTACAAATCGAACCTAATAAGCGAACAAATCGATTTGGATTTCCGCCTGCATTCATTCACACACACACACAGACACAAACAAGAACAAAACTCAGCGAGCGGACTCAGAAGTTATTATCCCACGCTTTTATGCCCAAAAACAATTTAATTCAATTTCCTTTCTTTGGCAGTTTTGTTCGTGTGTGCTTAAATTTTGCATTATTTAAAATTTTTGTTGTTTTTGTAATTGCTGTTGTTGTTGTTGTTGGTATATTTTATGAACTCATTCATTTTTTACTCATTGAATTCGGGCACATCATTGCTGAAATTCGATCGAAATAATTATTAAAAACGAACGTTTGCATATCAATTGTTTTCTTCTTCGAGTGCTGCAAAAAAAAACTCCGCCGAGGCAGACAGGAAATCACTTTGTGCAAAAACTAAAACTACAACAACAACAACAACAAACGACAACAATAACATCACATGAAATCCCAAAGCAAAACTCTAAAAAAAAAGAAGAAAAAAACCGAGCAAATCGCTTTGACAAGGCACTCACAGTGAATTTTTGAATTTTTTAAATATCAATGAAGTCGCGCGCGACGACAACAACGACGAACTTGTACAACGTACAACATACAACAACTACAACAACAACAACAGCGAAAGAAAAGAAAAAAAAAACATCATCAAGAAATTAATAAAAAGCAAGATTTCTGCTGTTCAATAAACGCGTTGATTTCGATATTGTACTACAGATTCAAATTTTTTTCTTTCGTTCTTATCCGTTGTGGTTATTTTTTGTTGTTATTTTTGTTGTTGTTGTTGTTGTTTTTGTTGTGGGGGTAGCCCCGATATAGACGCATATGCTGGTATTAATACAATAAATTATATTATGGCTCTTCCTGTTTTGCGTTGATAATAATAAAAGCTCCAAAACGACGTCAACGATTCAGGCATACAAACAGACAGACGGACTAACAGACAGACGGACAATGCTGCCTTTGGTTGTGCGGCCTGCTGCTGCTGCTGCATATGTTGACGATGAATTGACAACGATGAAGGCTCGCGCGCACGGATCGGATATTGTTGACGCTGAGGATGGTTGATGATGATCGTAATGATCACGTTCATGAGTCTGAGCGCTGAGCAGGGCGCTGAGCCTGTTGACAACGATCGCTCGTTGATTATCGAATTTAATTGAAAAGTCGCGATGGTTATTGAAATTTGCATATAATAAGCGTGTGAGGGCGTAAAAAATGTATTGAGTTTAATAATAACAAAAAAAAAAATAAAAATAAAATATAAAAAAATAAAAAGAAACTCCACACGATTTTATTAAGTGAAAAAGACTTGGCAACCCATTAAGGGTTTACTAAAGCTTCATAAGTACTTATTGAGTGCATTTGCGGTTTTAATTAAATTTGAAATTGACTATTGTACAGCTAAAAGCCGGTAATCAAAAAATTTGCATGCGAGGTATTAAACGATATCTCTGCTAGTTAGTGAGTTATACTCGAAGCAAATTTTACACTTCAGAAATATTGTACATTCAAAGTTTATTAAGAATGATGTTGATTTAATTTAAAACTCCGCAGATATTAAATTCATTTATATGATTAGCTTAAAATTGATATCTCTAAATATATAAATTAATGGTTTAGCAGTTATTGTGACTAAAACAATAACTTGTTAAAATACAACAAGTTCGCACTAGGTCAAAGATTAATTTATACTACACTTGCTTACTGACAGATATTTGCTATCAATTATTTTATAAACATCATTCGAAAGCTAAAATACAATTTAATATACAAGGCGATATCTCCGTTGATTTTGGCTTAGTGTCGCAAAAACTTGTTAAGTTATGCACGTGAACTGACCTGACCTAATTTCGCAGATCTTGCCTACATGTTCGCTCCAATTATACGACTAACTAAAAAGTAGTAGACTCCACTTAATTGTCTACTAACTTTTCTACTACTTATTTGCATTCAGAACACCTACACTATACAATTTACTTGAAGATCTCAGTTTTTTTTTTTTTGCAAATGACTTTTACGAGTGTTGTCAACTCATTTCGTTTTGTGCCTTAATTTTTCAATTAACACTCCTCTCTATCGGTGTGGCTTGGCGTGGCGTGCTGCTGCCCTTCAGTTTGCAGCAGCAGCAGACTGGCACGCTAAAGCCAGCAGTAGTCGCTGTAGTCGTCGTCGTTGTCGCTGTCGTCAGCATGGCAATTGTTGCTGTCGTTTGTTGTTGGCACTTAAATGCAATCAACTAACAATGCATGTGTATGCAGACAAAAAAAGGATTTTATAAAAAAATTTTATATTCAATTTTCATATTTTTTTTTACGTTTTTGTTGCAAGTATTTTTTGTGTGTCTTGATGCCTCAATGGCACATAAATTATCTTTTCCGTTTTGTAATGCGCAACAACAATAACAAACGAAAACTAAAAAAAAATAACTCAAAAATTGAACTTCAGCTTCATTCATAATTCTGGAGAGACCTACAGCCTTGAATTTAAGCAGGTTCTCGCCTCGAGCCTCCTTGCAGCCAGCCAGTCATCCAGCCAGGCTAACACACCACAGCCTAAAGTGACTAAAGTGACTAACAATGCGTTAAAAATCGCTTTTCAGCGAGTGCGGGAAAGAAAGGTGGTAAAAGACGTAAGAAAATGATAAAGGCGAAAAGAAGTAAAAACCAAAAATAACAAAAAAACAACAGCAAAAAAAGGCACAGAATCGCGAAACGCACCTTTTTTTGAGGCTGTTGTGTGACGCGTGGGCGGCATGCCTCTTTTTGTGTTTGTTGTAGTTGTTGTTGTTGTTGATTTTTTTTACAACACTTTTTGTTTGTTTTGAATTTTTCTCCTTGACATAAAAGTAGTGTCTGCACAAGTTTTGACATATTTTTTTTTTGCTTTTCGTGTGCCTACAAAATTTTTGAATGCGACTTTGCGCGCTTTTTTTTTTGTTGTTGTTGTTTTTTATTTTTTTGTTCATGAATGAATGCAGAAATTTTGTTAAAGAGTTGCGAGTTGTGTGCGCTAAAAAAGGCGTCACAGACAAAAGTGAGCATCATTAGTGCGGGTTTGTGTCGAGCATGAAGTGTCGACGGCGGGCTGTAGCGGTCGACTGCGGTGGGTAAAGCGGGTGGGGGGGAGGAGGGCGAGAGCCAACAGCGGAAGCTGTGCTTGCAACGAAAACAAAAAAAAACATATGAAAAAAAAAACCTGAGAAGTGGATGTAAAAAAAGAGGACGCACTGTCTGGTGGCCAACAACAACAGCAGCAACAAAATAAAGACAAAAAAAAACACAAAAAAAAAACAAGCGTAATGACAGGGTGGTTAACGCGGGTTGAAATGCAATTACGTTTAGGTGCTTTTCTTTTTTTTGTTTGCAACTGAGTCTTATGCTATGAAGGTGACAATATTTTTAAGAGCGTTGAGTGCCGGTTTAAGAGAACACCGAAGCGTAAGTGGTGAGTTTCTGGCTTAGGTGTGTGGAAGTGTTGCCAGATGATGTATTTTAAACTTACGTGTTTGTACAACATTTTTGCTAAAGTTGTAACAAGATTTTGTGAGTTGTTATTTACCTGAAAAAAAAATACAGAAAAATTTTTATTTTAGATATCGGCGGTGATTATATATTCAAAATCATTTATATTAAATTTATATAAATTTTATATAGTAATTTTTTTTTAAATGAAAATTTAAAATTATGTTTCTTAAGTTTCGGTTTAATTGATTCCAAAGCGTTCGTAGAGAAGCTCTTTAGTATCAATACAATAATATTTTAAGCAAAAGCAGTTTTAATCAGTTTTTAAAAATGGTATAATTAAATATTTTGAATTGCTTCGAAATTGATGATTCTGAAGCAATATAGAAGCAGTTATGGTAACAATATGTTGTAGTCAAAATTTTAGTTTAAATTTTTTGATTAAATTTGTGTTCGAAAATGTCATGAATTAAAGAAAATAGTTTTAATTTTTGGACAACTTCGAAAGTAATGAATTGAAAGCAAAATCGAAGCAGTTACGATTACAACATGATGTAGTTAAATTTTTTTTATGGTTTAATTACAGTTAAATATTGGAACTAATTTATTTTGTGTATGAAAATATCATGAAACAAAGTAAACAATTTTGATTTTCGACTGCTTCGAAGGTGATGATTTAAAAGCATTATAGAAGCAATAACGATTACAATATGATAAAGTTAAGATTTTAGATTTTTTGTTGGTTTAATTATATTTATATATATGATGACTTAAATTTATGTATGAAAATAACCAGACAAAAGTGAACCATTTTGATTTTCGACTGCTTCGAAGGTGATGATTTGAAAACAATATCGAGGCAGTAGCGATTAGAATTTGATGTAGTTAAAATTTAAGTTTTTATTTAGTTATATTAAATTTGTGTACGTAGAAACAATTTTGGTTTCTCGACTGCTTCGAAGTTGATGATTTGAAGGCATTATCGAAGCAGTAAATGCAATTTTGATATTTATATCAAAGTTTTTCCATCAAGCTTAATTCAAATAATATTCTTAACATATTGATATATATATACTATATATATTAACTTATATATGCCTTAATATAATTCATGATAAGCGTTTCTAATGAACTTCTTAAGAATTGAATTAAACTCATTTTGCTCACCATTAATTATGATCATGAAAATTGAAAACCAAAAATTGCGTCACTTTTCAAGTGTGGCGCATACAAACTTAATTCATTTATATTGTATATATTTAATTTTTGTATTGAAAACTCAAAAACGCGACCACTTAAAAACCAAAAAAAAGCAACAACAACAAAAAATCACTAACTATTAACACCACAATTGAGTTAAAAAAATTAAGTTTCTGCGAAAATCGTCGTAATTCCTCACTTATAGTATTTAACTCGTCAAATAGCAATTAACAACTGATGCAGATAATGATATTTCATGGGGCACAAAACAATGCGGACACACAGATACACACAAACACACACACTGACAGACAGACAGACCGACATATATGTGACATGAGGCTACTGTGTTTCGTTGTACAAAAAAAAAACAGCAACAACAACAACAATTAAAACGCTTAAATACTTTTTGAAAAAAATTTTAAATCTGAACAAGAAAAAAAAATCATTATCAATTTTATTTGTATGCAATAATAAAGTAGCTACACTCTCAAAGATTTATGCAGATAAAAACAAGAATTAATTCTTTTTTTCTTCTGTCATTTTCTGTTGAAATAACCAAGAACCTTATTGTTCTTGTTGCTGTTGCTGTTGTTGTTGTTTTTGTATTTCATCCAAAGTATCTAGCTGCGAAACGCGAATATTATAAATTATAAAAGCTTTTAAGTAAAATTTTATTGCTTAAATCACCGAGTGTAGCAATCAAAACAAAACGAACACACACACACACATACAAAAAATGATAAAAGAAGAAGAAGAATTTCGCCTGGTCTTCGGGCATTAAAAATTGTACAAAAGCAGAGAGCGAGATAGATAGCTCGATACATTTAAGAGTAAGTACGTCTAAGTATTTTATGGATACGCCATTTGAAATCGAGTGAAAGATACGCGCTGTGATTTCTGTCTATTGGCTGGGCTTAGGCGTTTAGATCGACTCTCTTTCTAGTTCAGTTTCTGTCGCTAGTCTACAGTTTGGGCGAGATAGATAAGATAAGACGTACACTATTGGTATTTATTTGACTAGATATACTCGTACATACTAGCATTAAGCACGAGATAAGATACTATTTGTAATGTCGTCTTAGATACTAGGCGTTATTGTTTTTGTTTTGTGAATATCACTGCATGATTATAAAGCAGAAACAAAACAAAAAAATACTTTCGAAAGATTTATTTTTGTGAGGCCATAAATCATTCTAAAATATATTAGACATCAAATCTTTTCAGGTTAAGTAACTACAATTTAATGGAATGGAATTATAGTCTACTTAAGCAAGGCAAACAATTTTGGTAATGTGTGGAAAATTACGCGTGAGTTGAACAATTGCGATTTGCTTACGAATTTCACCAATTCAATGGAAGATTTAACAATATAATTAGAAAATGTAGCATAGTTTTAGGCGATATGAATATAATGTAGCTTATTTTGGCACATATGTACCTAAGCCGATAGCCCTGAAAGTTATTGAATAAGAAAAATTTCAATATACATCCCAATCAATAAAAATTAATAATAGAATATATTGTTATAGTATGTGCAAAATGCTGCATAGTTTTAGGCTTATGAACGATATGTATAATATTTAGCTTATTTTAAAAAAATATTTAAGTCGATAGCTCTGGCAGTAGTGGATTAGATAAATTGTGAAACGAATTACTGTCGAAATATGCAAAAAATTGCTGCATATTTTAAGGTGCAAAACATATTAAATATTAATAATCAAATTGTCTTTGTTTAAACAAAATAGCAAAACATTTCAAATAATTCCTAGCAAAACTTAAATATTATTCTCCATGGAGTACTTTTGGAACTTCAAGTAAAGTCATATTTCAAAGCATACTTTTAGGCTAAAATAAAGTGGGCTAATGAATTTATGGTCTTTCTCTTGCTTGAGTATCTAATGGTTATAATCTTAACAACTTGTTCTTAAAAAATAAACAAACAATCTATGCCAAATAATTATGCTTCAACTTGCGACGAATGCTGCTCAATTTGGGGCGGAGCACCCGCAGTGCGGAATAAAAATCAAATAAAAATAAAACGCATCCGAACAATAACAACAACAACGAAAACGACAACAACGGAAACATTCTTTCATACAAGAATTGAAATAAAATAAAAACAAAAATCTATATATGATTGCGAAAATCATCCTTATATACATATGTATATATTTATATATTATTGAAGAAGTGCTCCTCTCCGGGGGATGTGAATACATACAAACAAACATATGCATATTTGTGCGTATGTGTGTCTGTGTGCGTCTATATACGGATTTTCAATAAAGCCATAAAATACATAAAGCTCACGAAAACCCCAAACTCTGCCGAAGGACCCTACGGGCACCCTATACGCACACAGACAAGTGTGTGTGTGTAGAAATTGAGCGAAAATCGAAATATGTATGTATGTATATAAAAAAAGAATAAATAAAACATACAAAAATAATTTGAAACGAAAATAGCTGAAGAAATTGTCCCCCAACTAAGAAGAAGAGGAATAATAAGAAGAAATAGAAGGTGCAAGATTTACTTTACGGCTTGCCTTAGCACCTAAAAGTATGCTACTTTTTTATTGTTGCTACTTCGCCGTAGCGTATAAAGGCATCATTTTTGCTTTTGGCTCGGCACGACACGATGCGATGCGACGCGACGCTCTTCACTGAAGCGCACTCACACACAATCAAGTCTCCCTACCACCCTACACTCAGCACTTCAAACACACACACACACACTCACCTCACACAAACAAATGCCAAAAGAAATAACACAAAAAATAAAACATTTTTCCGTCTACTTCAATTCTTGCGCCCGACCTCCGGGTTTTTCTTCGTTGTTTGTGACATCCCACGGCCTGCGCGCCCGTTGCCGTGCAAAAACTTGTCAACCTTTCGTTTGTGCCTCATTTCTCGCTCGCTCGTTTACCAGCAGCTCTCTCATCCTACCACCCGAACCCGAACCCAATATAGATGGATTCCCAATCGAAATCGATGTTGGTATGTATTCTCAGTTTTCGTAGGGAGGGAGCGGCAGGAGGGACAACATAACGAACATATAGAAAAAAAAACTCAACCGACGAAAATTTAAGACGAAAAATATTTCCCAACAAAAAAAAACAAGTAAAAAAAAGAGAAAATAATAATAAATCGAAAAAAGAAAGTAATTTCTATATTCGAGAGCCAGTGTGACAGAGAAAGAGAGAGAGAGAGTAACGCGCGTATTTAGCCAAGCACAAAACAGAGCGAAAGAGCGCAAAAATATGGACAAAAAAAAAGTGAAGCAGAAGTATAAAAAAGAAACCTGGCAAATTTTTATAAAAATTCAATACATGTGTATAGAGAAGGGCATGGCATATGCTTAACAAAATAGACGAAGTGTATTGGCAGTGGGGGTGGTTGCTTGGGCGTAATGGGATAGCAATGAGCTTGTGCCATAGGATGTTGGCTGTAGGGTGAGGGTGGTTTTGTCGAGTAGAACGAGCTTGGGTGTTTGTCTCCGATAGGTTTTGGCTTTTGGGTGGCCCACAAAATGAAAGAAAAAAAAACACCCACAATTCGTGGGGAGAGGGTGTAAATGAGTTTTGTGTGTGTGTGCGTTGTAGCTGAGGGTCGAGGGAATGCAAACGAATATAAAAATGAAAAGGAATTCAATACATATATATAAACAAGAAGCGATTTTTATTACATTTTTGCTCGTATTATGTGTTTTTTTCCTTCATCTTCTGCTTGTGTCATGCCGATGCTGCTGACTGCTGGCTGCTGTTGCAGATGGTAGGGTATACATAGTACAAGTTTATGTACGTACGTCTGTATGTGTCTGTGTGGGTACATAATAAAAATTCGAATTTCAAGTGGTTGGAGCGTGGCGCGTTGGGATAACCTACTCGTCGGCGTCGCTGTCGTCGTCGGGTTCATTGGGTGTCGTTCTCGCGTATTTGGGTGTCAAAAGAAAAATGGTGAAACCAAAAGTAAAAAAAAAATAAAAAAAAACAACCTCACACAGAAAAAAGGAAAAAAAATTGAGAGTCAATTGAATTCGATTGGACGACGAGACTCGCTGCTCAAGAGGAGTTGGGAAAATTCTCGCCTTTTTTCGTTGTTGGATTTTTTTTTGTATAGCAGCATCCCAACACGAAATCAATTTATGGAGCAGGATTGCCAGTTCCCAGGGAGCGTTATTTCGTATATTTTTAGTAGATATGTATTGAGCGCCACGCAATAAAAATGCTCTTAAGTGTTTGAGTATGTGTATGGATTGCTTTCAATAATATTGGGAACGCCTTTTTTCGGATATTGCTGCTGTTGTTGTTGTTGGCGGTGCAAGAATACACACGGGCGGAGGTGGAGAAAGAGATTTCATTGTAACACGTTGAACCAATATAAAAATTGCAAAATTGTATATAATATATAGATAGGTAAGGAAGAAAAGCAAAATTGTGGGTGGCGATTAATTTAAGGCCGTAAGCCTGCCTAGAAGTAAGCTTTGAAAAAATTCGTTTTGTAAGAGTATGCCTAAAAGTATGCTAAAATAGTTGATAATAAAAAAACAAAGATTTGATTGATTTGTTCTAAAAAAGTAAGGAAAAATTTGTTTTGTTGCTGTGGAAAGTTTAATAGTTTAAAAGCGCCTTAAAGTATGCAGTGTTATATAATAATATAAATAAATTGTTCTTTTAGAAAAATTTATCTTTTTGTAATTTATGAAATGTTGTTATACTAATGGAATATTAAATTTCATTGATATGTTAAATGTTTTAAATTTAGTACATTACTGAAAGTGTACTAACTAGAATTTAGTTTAGTACTTAAATTTAATTTTAGTATTGAAATTATATTTAACTTAATATTTAATTCAAATATTATTTTATTGTAAGGTTAAATGTATTGAATTAAGTACTTTACTGAAAGCGTACTAAAATAAAATTAGTACCAACATTTAAGTTAAATACATTTATAAATTATAAAAAAAACTTCATATATTCATGTTACATACATGTATGTATGAAGTTTGTAAGTATGTAATTTTGATAGAATTTTCATTTAAATGCATTTTTACGTAAATTCGATTACATATTTTAATTAAGTACTGTTGTAATTAAAAAATAAAACACACTCGCCCATGAACTAGCCAAAATTTTTGTTTAAAGTACAAGTATTTCAAATAAATTCAAACAAATTCGCACAAATCTGTTGCCAATATTACACGCCAGCGTAAAAATCTCTCTAAAGGCAAAATGCCATTAAAACGTTTTAATGGTGCAGCAAAGAATTGTCTGTCCAATCGACTGGGCCATACATAAAAATACATAAATAAACAAACAGCATGGCTATATAATATTGTACGTGAGTGCGCCGCTTCAATATGTTCGTATATGGCTGAATACAAAAACAACAACAACAACGACAACAAAAGAACGTAAGCAGCGACAGTTGCCGCCGCAGTCAATAACATCCAATCAGGTTTGTTAAAAATCTATCTATATGCTTGTCTGTTCGCCTGTCCGTCTGTCTTTCGGCATGTCTGTCCAACCATCCGTCCATTCGCCGTCGGTCCGTCTGTCCTGTTTGAATATGTCGTTCGAGTTCGTTTCGTTCGGTCGTTCGTTTTTATCGAACATCGAACACACACAATTTTTGTTATTGTTATTTTCGTTTTTTATTTTTTGTTGTTATTGGTGTTGTTGCTTTAAGTACGCTCAAATTCATGCATATATGTGCACATGTATTAGTGTATTTGTCAATTGAAAGGCGATGGGAATGCGTGTGTTTGTGTGTGTGTTTGCCACCATCCATCTCGCTCTCAATAACAATGCGCTTCATTTCGTTTCTCACTCACTCGCAAAAGCAAAAGTGACGAGGCGCAAGGCACTCTGCTCTCGCTCTCTCTCTCTCTCTCTCGTTTTCCGGCTTACGCTCATCTGCGATTTATATGTGCTGCTGCATTTGCGGGTTGCCTACGCGCATTTACTACCTTTTTTCTACTACCGTTTTGTTTTGTTGTTGTTGCCGTCGGTAGTTGCATTTTACCGCATTCGAGCAGTAAAGCATTTGAAGCGCCGCATCGTTGCGCTGCTCTAAGGGAAGTGAATTTTTCGTGTGAGCACGCTTCTTGGTGCGGGGTGAAATGGAAAATGCGCTGGGAAAATTCAACACGCTGTGGTGGGTTTCGTTGACGGTACAAAAGAGAGCAAGCAGGTTTCTTTATTTTTTGCCCATTTTTGTTTGGCTCTGTTTTTTTTGTTGGTTTTTTTCGTAAAGTTTAGATCAATTAAAAAAGTGCAATAAACTTTTTGGAGTAGCTGAGGTCGGTACTTTAAGCCGTTGTGTGGGTCGTAGCAGGAAAGTAGGTTCCTTTTTAAATCTAAAGTTTAATTTTCGAGATTTGTGGTTGTTTTTTGGGAGCAAATTTTAAATTCGGTTTCATGAATGAGAGAAATTAGGTGATCTAAGAACAATTCGAATTTTTAATGGTAGTTAAATTTGTGATTGACTGACAATTGTAGTAACATTTAAATGGTAGTTAAATTTGTAATTAACTGGCAATTGCAGTCATTTAAGCAGTAAACGGAAAACATAAATTATATCTAAGGCAATAAACTTGGTCTAATAAAACATTTTTATATAAAACTTTTAAATTTAGCCGGTTTTGACAATACGTAAAATCTGTATTTTAAACAATTCTTACTGCAATTGCAGTAAAGCTTACAAATTTAAAACAACGATGATTTTAATTAAATTGTAAACTATACGAAATTTATTCTTTGACAAACAAATGCAGACATAGATTAGAGTTATTTTATTAACTTAATTTTAATTTAACTAAAAACCAGTTAATAAGGATTTTGTCAGTTTTGACTTCATTTTTAGTATTAGTAATTTTAGAATTAGTTGTATGCAAATACTTTACATTTTATTGTAAGTCAACTTTTAGTTTAGTTGTAAGAAATATAAGGAAAATGTATTAAAATATTGACTGTAGTTAATGTTTAAATTGTATTTAAAATATTACTGACTACATTTTCAGTTAATTCAATTCAGAAAGTTGTAACTTATACGATTACAGTATTTTAACTGAAGTGGTTTTTAAGACATTTTTTAATTTTTCATACAAAATTTAGTTTTTTACTAATTTGTTAGTCAAATGTGTTTTGTTATTTTTCGTTAACGCAAATTTTAACTGCAATTTTAGTTAGTTTTGAAGTTTAAAAAGTTAAAACTGTAATTCAAGTGCTTGTCAAACTTTTTTCTTTTAAAATTAAGTCAAAGTCTACTAAAATCTCGTTTCTTACATAAAATATTCCAACATATCGTCACTTTTTCGCTGCCAACATAAAAACAAGTAACAAATGCCGCGCTGAAGTCCACCTACTTTTCCAATGCACACGCATCATTTGCCAAACGCCAGCGTCCAATCGAAATTACCCATAAATCCACACAACGTCCAACAACAACAACAACAATAACAGTCAGCAAACAGAAAGAAGAAAAAAAAAATGTATTCCTGAGCAACCTATCCATAGTAAAAGTAATCCCACTTTCAATAAATACACACATTCGATAGATACGAAATATACGAATAGGTAGGTAGGTATGTATGTATGTGTGTATGTATAAATGTATGAAGGAAAACTCCTACATGACGCCAATATAAAATAACACAAAACCCAGCTATACCACACCACGGTAACCCCATTGAATAGTATTAAATTTCGTAGCCAACAGCAGCAGCATCAGCAGCAGCAAAAACAAAATCAAACCTACTCCTGCTCCGACCAAACGTCCGTCCGTCCGTCCGTCCGTTTGTCTGTCTGTCTATTCGTCCGCCCAGGCGAGCGGAGCATAGCATAGCTGGATAGAGTAGAGCACACAGCAGGCGCCCGCCGACGTCGCCGATGATGCTTTGCGCATCTGACATATTTCCAATATCATTGGTCGATAAATACTCGAAACGAGAAACGAAAGCGATGTGGATGTAGATGGTGATGGTGAGGTTGATGCCATGGACCACATACTCCCGCCCCCCCCCTACATCTCTGTGTTTACTGTAGGTACATGAAATCCCTATACAACAACAAAAACAGAAAAAGGTAGTCACTATGCGAGTGGATGGAAATGGAAGCGCTACACTGAGGCGGTGGAATAAGAATTGCCCGAAAGTTGGAAATTGGTTGGGTTGGAACATGGAAAATTCTTTATATCGAGTGTCGTTGCACCAAACTCCTGCTACGAAATAATTAAAAACAGGAAAAAAAGGCACAAAAAGTTAAAAAAGTATTAAAAAAAGAAAACATATAAAAGAGTGTTTTATATGTATATACGATACATATTGATAGCATACCAAAGAAAAAACTGGAGAAGCAGAAAAAACAACAATAACAACAACAACAAAAATAGTAGTTATAGTAGTAGCCATAAAAAAGTACTTTTCATTATGTATACGTGCAAAAAAAAAAAAAAGAATATATAAAAGAAATGTTGGCGGATAACGTTGTGAAAAATCCAAACGAATTTATCATTTTTATACTTATCAGCGCGAAAACGTACTCGTAGGTACTCAGGGTTGATGATAGCGGCACAAAAAAAAAATGAAATAAAATAAGAGTAGAAAGAAAAAATAGTAGTAAAAGCAAAATGGCGAAAATAAAAATCATGAAAAAGGCGCTTGCTTGCTTGCCGTCATGCCACCAAAGCAACCTCAACCTTCAATATGACTTGAGGCGGTTTGAATGTCGGCAAATGAGAGTAGGATGACAAGAGGGACAGTAGACTGGTTTTGAAAAAGAAAAAAGAAAATGTAAATAGTTCGAAATTTTTTGAAAAATCAAACTTTCAATTTAAAAAACGGAATTTTAATTTGTTTAGTCCGATTTAAATTAAGTTTAAATTAAATGTTGACCACATGACCTAAACTTTGTAATTCCAAAGTAGATGCTTACACAAAAAACAACAAACAATTAAAATAACAAAAAAATTTGAACCTATTTTCGTTCTAAACCAGCCTAATGTAGGGATACATGGCAAGGAGACAATGTCCTTTCGCCCCAAAAAAACGTCTGACGCCCGCTTTAACGAGCAGAACAACCCAAAACACCCAAGCGCCCCTTTTCGCCTGTGCTAACACGGCCACACGACGACGACGACAACGACGACGACGCTGTCAATGCTGTGCTCCCTATTTTTTTCTTCCCTGTTTTTATCGTGTTTTTTTTCTTTCTTTTTTTTTGCCATACTTTATTACATTGCTCTGTTCTTATGTATGTACATTCCGATTCAAGGATCTTTCTCGATATATGTGAAAGAAAGAAATAAAATAAAAGAAAATATTGTATAAATAAAAAGAAAGAAAGCAAAAAAGAAGAAGCAGTCGAAGCGCCACAAAATGTAGGAAAAAAGTATGAAAAAAATAGGAAAAATCATACGAAAAAGAAATGAGTAGTCCTTGATGTAAAAGGAAAATTTATATGTACGATTTTTTTCTGCTGATTTTTTTCATATATTTTTTGGTTCGTTTCGGTTCTTTCTTTCGCTTCTCTGCCTGGCAATAACGCTTGCTGCTGCTGCTCTTGCTGCTGTCTCGTTCGCATGAGGCAAATTTTATTAATGTGTACTACGAAAAGAAAAAAAAATAGTAGTAGTCGAAAAAAAGTAGTAGTAGGTAGTTGCGGAACAAGAAGCAGAAGAAGAAAAAAAAGCGCAGTAGATAGGAGTTTCAACATTTTTTCTTGCCATTTCGTATGCGAAAAAAATTGTTTTATTGGAAAAATAAAAATTGGTATATAGCTCGAGCAGATATACAAAAAAACAAAATTAAAGAAAATAAAAGAAAAGCGAAAAATGCCAGGGATGTATTTGCGTTGATATTCGCGCACTCAAGTTGGAAGCAGCGTTGTAAAAATAGGGATTGCGCGATAAGATATTAAATGGGTGTGCGCTGGTGTGAAGTGTCCCTCTTGTGTGAGCTGGGGGAGGGGGTGGGGGGATTGTTGGCTCAGGGGCTTGCGAGGAGTTGAAGAATGTAATAAATTGATGGTATTAATATGCGATGAGATGGTATTAAATGCGCAGCAGATAAAATGCGATTTAAGATTAAAAATTCGGTGTAGAAATGAATTCAGTTTTTGGGAGGTTAGTGGGGAAAATCGTAGAAAAAAGTAGTAGAAATTTGTAATAGATTAAAAATAATTTCATATGATAGTTTTTAATTTTTATAATTAATTACAAAAATTAAGAGAAGCGTTTAAAAATCGTTGATCCGGAATATTACGATTTAGTAGTATTTTTGAGACGAGAAGTAGTTAAAAGGTACTTTTTTTTTGAAGAAGTAGTTTTTGAAAACAAGTACATAGATAAACTGGAAAATTTAATTTAGTATTTTTAGAAGAAAAAATCCCTTTTTTGATTAAAAGAATTTCAATTCAAATATTCTGTTTTGAAAACTGAAATTTATTAAAAATAGTTCTTAAATATTTCATCTTTAAAAGTGCACACAAAAAAAACTTCTTTGTTGTTGAAAATTTCCAAAAACTTAACAAAACTTGTAAATTTCCAAATAAACATAATTTAATTTAGATCACAAAATTGTATACCAACAGAATCTTACTATGTACTACTTTGTAGCTAAATGTGCAGCAATATTGCAGCAGACATAAACTACAACAACAACAACATTAAAACGCTGCATTACGAAAACTATTTAAATGCACGAAACGCCAAAGAAAAGCACGAAATAAGGATGCTTTTATCTGGCACAAGGCGGCAAAGGAAGAAGTAAGCTTGCACGCAACACTGGAATGGAGCAAAAACAGACGGACGCAAAGAAAGTGGATTAATAAAGGTTGCGTTCGATAGTAGTAAGGTGGAAAAGTAAATTTTCGTTTAGCGATTGTAAAGAAAATGTAAAAAAAATAGCATACAAGGTAGCATAAAAGGTAGCAAAAAGGTACATAAAAAGGTAGTAGAAAAGCTTGAAAAAATGTAGTAAATATAGTTTTAACTTTAAGTATATTCAATTGATATTAAAAAAATTCCCGCAATCAACTGCAACGAACGTTTATCGATATACGTCGTTACGTATCGGAAGCGTTTGTTAAATCGTATTTTACAGATACATTTCTCCAGCGCATATTCGCATATGGCTGCGTGTATGTATTGCTTGAACAGAGATACGCTGTATGTATGTATGTACGTGTATGTGCGTGCGAAAAAGCAAAGCGCAGCGCAAAATCAACAACAACGACAACAATAACAACAACAACAACAAAAATCCGAAGAAATAAATTCAATAAAATATTGGCTCCTCCCATTTTTGATACGCGCTGAACGCGCTACAACAAAAATAACAACAACAAGTAGAACAATAAAAGCAAACAAATTACAAAAGCAAAAAAAAAAAATGGAAATCTGAAAATAAAAGAAAGGAGATTAAGCGCAGGAAATAGCACAGAAAAATGTTGCAAAATTTTCAGCACGATAAATTGAAAAAGATATTCCGCAGAATGCGAGAAACGAAACGAACGAAAAAAAATAGATAGAATAATTTTCAAATGTAACTGTCAGATACGCGTGTAGTTCGTAGATAATGTTTGAGTTACTTGGGAATTGCAAATTGAAATTTGACTGAAATTTAAGTTTAATATTATTGACTCGAAATTTTCCAAAACTCAAAATTTCGATAAATTCTCTTAAGTATAGTTTAAGAGAAATTGCAAATTTTTTCTTTCAATTTGTTATACAAAAACTTTTGGATCAGAAATTTAAATTTTGTAAATTCAAAATTTTGTTTTCAATATTTCTTGTATCTCATTTCAAATTTTTAAAAACGTTTTTAAACTTTTGCAATTCTTAAACAAGTTTTTGTTGTAATGGAAATGAAAAGAAAATTGTTGTTGATATTTTCTTTACAATCTTGCGAAACGAAATTCGTAAATCGAAATTGAAGTACATTAGCCTTAATCAAGGCGCAATCTTTCAATCTCGAACGCACATAAAGTAGCCAAACAAACAAAAACAACAACTATTATTACTAAAAAAACGAACAAGTGAAATAAAAGAACCACACACATCCGGTTTAATTTACAAATTTGAAGCCTCAATCGCGTAACTAAACTACGCACAGCGGTGTCGACGGCATGGAACGGGCGAGAACGGCGCGCTGGCGGTGTCAGCATGATCAATTGCCGCCAAGATGAACGAGTGCGACTCATAGATACAACAGCAATGGCAATAGCAATAGCAACGGCAGCAGTAGTCCAAGTCAAAGAATCTAAAGTTGATGAGGAAAATCTTTACAGTTTAAAAGCGATGATTTATCTACGCTGACAGTCAGTTGAAACGCAGATACAGATACACGCAGCAGCTACTAGTTACTAAAAAGTGACTAATTGAATTCGATTGATGCGAAAAAATACAACAATCTAGAAAATTACAACAACAACAACAACAAAAATTACTTATAGAACGGAAGCAGAGCAAAACAACAATTAAATTAACGCCCGAGCGGACCACGCACGCAAGCGCATATACACAGATACAGATACTCATTTGCACAGATACAGATACAGGCGACAGGCCACTTCAGCCAACTTCAATCAAATCAGAAAAAGATACTCTTAATTTTGTTGATATCGAATGGATGCGACGACGGACGGACGGACGGACGGACGGACGACGCAACTAACGATGGCCGAACGAGCTAACTTCCTGTCATTCAATTAAACGCCAAGCCACACAGAATATGAAAAACCAAGAAGATAAATAACGAAAAAAATAAAATAAAACATGATCGAATTGAAGCAGCAGCGGGCATCATAAAAAATCAAAGTTCCTTTTTTTTTGTAAATGCGAGAGAGTATCTTATGGATTTATGGATGCGTGTGCATGCGCGCAGCGCAATGAGCGGAAATCCAAATTAAAATCGAATGCACTTCCTTTTGATGACGACACGACGACGACGACGAATCATCTTCAAAACCTCGCAACTTTAATATTTAACAGTCGTATTTGTGAGATACATTCGATTGCAACTGCAACAACAGCTGACAATAAAAATGAGGTTGATCTTTGAAATACGAAAACAACACAGAAACAAAAACCAGAGCAACATTAAAAATTCCTACCGACAACAAAATGTCCCCTTTTTTTCGTTTTTCGGCTGGCGTTGAAATGGAATGGATTCATTTGCATATGAAATGCATACGAAAAAATGTGGCATAAAAATGTAATGAAATTTTGATCTTAAAGATCTTTATGGATCGGTGTGTGTGCGCCGGCATGTGTACGGACGCTTTAAATTTTGATTTAGTAGCTTTGGGTGAGAGCAGCAGCAGCAGTAACAGCAGCATACGACGCTGATCAAATGCCGTTGATGAACCGATCCTCAAGGCGACAGTTTGAGGGTGACGCTTGCGACAATTGCAGGATGCAGCTGCATTGCTTTCGCAGGCGGTTTTTATTGTAATTTTTTAAGTTTTTTTTTGTTTAGAGTTCAGGTAAAGTGTTGTTTAATATGTCGGTCTAATGTTAGTTCTGGGGTAATGTATCCTTAAGATAATTTCAGTGGAATTTTAAGAATGTTCTATAAACTGCTTTAAAGTCAAGAATTTTGTTGTTTAAATTTAAGATTTCTTTGTTGAATACTTCAGCACATTACTGGAAGATGATTGAAGTAAATCAAGTTGTACAAGTGCTGCTACAAGCTTTCAAACAACATCGATGTTTCTATTAAACGTTTTTTTTTACCCATTAACTTCAACGAACAAAATATTGACAAAATGTATTAAGAAAAATCATAAAAAACACAAATAAATAAATAAAAAAAAATAAAATAAATGCTATGACAAACATTCACAAGAGGCACATATGTATGCCCCAACATGAACATCATCAGAAGACGCGTAATGCGCGGGCGTGCACATAAATCAAAATTAAGTCGCATTCTCTCAAAATAAAAGCAGCAAGCAAGCGAGCAGGCAGGCAGGCGGGCAGCAGCTTCCTTTACAAGAAACCCCTACACGCTGCCACTTAGAGGCGCATATTAAGACTACTTACGCGTTTATTTTATTTATATTTTATTTCTGTTACTTGAGATTCGATTTAGTGCAGTGAGTGCATCAGCCCCCCTAATTAAAGCATTTATCCATTTTTTATAATAATTCGTTTCTTTGTGAAAAGCTGACGTCGAGAGATCATCATAAAAATTGAATCTGTACGATTTGCCACAGATGACATTCGAGAAATGTGGATTTTAAATGTATTTTTAGCACCCCAATATATGATAAATTCTTTTTATATAACTGAACTAATATAAAACTCAACTTACGTTTAGGCATGCCTACTTTGAGGCGTTTGAAAATTTGCGAAAATTTGCATAGATTGTGTGAAACTCACCTGAAAAGATAAGAAAACAAAATAACAATTAAGTAAAATGGTCGACCAGTTATTTTTGATTATAAATTCATAAGCTTTAAATGTTGGTATAGTCTACTTTTAGGCGCGCTGTGCTTTTTCTATCTCTATCTCTCTGTCTCTCTTGACATTGACTACATTTGGACATTTTGTGTTTTGTGTTTTAACTCGGCTTTCTTTAACTTGCAAAGCCAGGCAAGTAGAACACAGAAAACTCAAGAAAACCACAATTTCATCAGTCTTCAAAACAGCGGTGTTTGGTAATGCGCCTAAAAGCATGCCAACTGTAAATTTTCAACGTCCGACTGACTGACTGAGTGTCTGTCTGTCTGTCTATCTGTATATATATATTAACATTGTGTATGTTTTGTTTTTGTACATATTTTCACTATTTACTTTGCTGAAATAGACTACGCCGACGACGACGACATAACCTAACCTAACTTCTTTGGCTGCCCGAAAATGTTGCTGGTCGAAAAGTAAGCAGCATACTTTAAGGCGTTGGAAATGATTGTATTTTTTGTTGTTTTTTTTTGAGACAAGACCACCCCCACTTTTTGGCAAAAATTAACTTAAACTAAATTAAGCCAGCCAGCCAAAAAAGGGTTGTTGTACGTTTTGTTGCGAAATTAGTGTGCCGAGGGGTGGTTTAACAATTTACCTCCCCCCCACAAAAAAGGTGGGAGAGGGGATTTTCGTGCTAGACAGACGCTTTTTGCAGAAATGCTTTTCTTGGACTTGGGCAAATGTTTGGCGCCCACTTTTATGTTTTTCTCGTTGTTGTGTTTTTTTGTCGTTGTTTTATTTTTTTGTAGTAGCTTTGTTTGCTGCCAGTGCTGCCGCTTTAATTTCTCCATCACTGTTTGTGTGTGTTGTGGTGTTTTTTTTTTCTTCTTCTGCCAGTGTTGTCCTTGAGCTTAAGCTTCAGTTTGCTGTACATTTGCAGCGTCAACGAACGGCAGCGACGACGACGACGACTACGACGACGACGGAAGTGATGTCATAATGTCTCTAATGTCTACACGGGCGCAAAATCTGTACTTTTTTTGTTGTTGTCTTTGTACCCTCTCCAGACTTTGCCAGTGTTGCTGCTCTACTTTTCAGTCAGTGTTGCCCTGGATATTCGCACTATGATAATGATGAAAATTTGCGCCGCTAACGTTTGCTGCTTTAAAACAATTTCAAAAAGCGGCTCAAAAGTGCGTTAACTTTCGCTTTAAAATTTTGTCTGCCGCCTAACAGTATGCAAGCGATTTTACTATATTTCCGTGTGAGTGCGAGTGTGTGTCTGTGTGTGTTTTTACCGCAATTTCAAGTGTGCGTCGCAGTCGTCTTTGTCATCGCATGTGCGTTCCCACGCGTTTCTCATGTTTTTGTTGTTATTGTAGTTGTAAATGTTGTTGTTGTACGCCAGCTACTGCTGTCGTAGTTGTAGTAAAAATATGTAGCATAGTTTTTGGCGGTTGGGCGTCTGCTTTGACTTGGGATTTTAATTACGCACGTTTATTTGGGGGCGCCCGCCGCATAAAAAGGAGTTTCGTAACTGTTTTAAGTATCTTTTGGTGTTTGTCTGTGTTTTCGTGTGTGTGTGTGTGTGTATGTATGTTTGTAGGTAGATGTGGCGTCGTAATATGAATGTATGTATATATGTGTGCGTAGAAGTGTAGTTTTTGCCTTCAGACAATCATTTAAAGTTATTTGAAGGCGTAAGGCATATGCTGCATTTATGCAATGTGCCGCAAAAGGCGCACACTAACATACCGACAATGACGACACACACACACACACACGAACACAAACACAACACAGCTAAACAAACGTAAAATGTCCTTGAAAAGTTTTTGGCATAGTTTCGTTATAAACATAGACATACACACACACACATACTAACTTTCATACACGCACGCACACATGTAGTTTGTATATTTTTTTACGTTTTGCATATACTCGTACACATATGTGTGTGTGTGTGTGTGTGTAAAAGCAGGCTTTGAACTTGTCTAACGAAAAAGGGGTTAATGACACTACGGCATTTGGTGAAATTTTAAATTGCCTAACATTTTCAAAGTGCCTAAAAGTAGGCAGTGATTTTCGCATTGCGTTTTTTTGTTTTCAAATAAACATGAAAATTTATATGAAATCAAATGTTTTGAAGAACAAGTGTCAGGAAACAAACGGAATATTTTCAAAAACGCCTAAAAATATGCCTTATTTTTTTTTTTTTTTTTTTGTATTACTATAAAAATGTTCTGGTTTTGAAAAATTATTTTTAAAAGCTCAATTTTAAGCCAAATTGAAAGTCATAGCAATTTGAAGTCGAAAGTTTCAACACCAAAAATATCCACATTAATAATTTCGATATCTCAGTAACTAAGACTTACTTCGCTCTTTTCAAACGGAAACGCTGCACACAATTAATAAGCAATTTTACCTTTTCGCTCCAAAAACAAACAGAATTATTTTGAAATTTTCGCTTATCAAAAATCAATCGCACCAATTATTGATAACAACGGCTACCGTCCGTTGTTCTCTCCCAATGTTGCATGATGCGGCACAAACGTGCCGAATTTTCGAGTGTAAATATGTACTTAAACCCTCTAAGTAAAATTAAAGCCACTTAAGACCGAGCGAAAAAGGTCAAAACACACAAGTGTTTGATACTTGAGAATTTCCACAAGGATCTAATTCGTGTGCGTTGAGTTTTCGGTAATTTTATCAGCACAATCCGATCAGTGATATGCCAAAAATTATAATAATAATAATAATATTCCCAGCATCCATTTTCCATGGAAAAATATTCAATATACGGAAAAATCGACGACAGATAAAACTAAGAACTAATAACAACAACAGGCACTGGCACTGACACTGGCTGGAGCACGTTTCCACCCCTCAGCAGAGAAGTTGGCGTTGTAATAAAAGTTAGCTAAAGTTCATAAAAGGCGACATTATTTCTCATATTTAAGTGTCTATTATCAGTGTTTACCAATTATTAGTTTTTCGGGCTGCCCTAAAGTTCTTCTTCTTCATCATCTTCTTCATCATCTACTTTGGCGCAGACACATACATAACAGCAAAAGGCAAAACTAACACATATAATAAAGTTATTACTGCAGTTTGCTAGGTGGGGGAGGTAGATACATGTGTGTTATGAGGGGGGCCTGATAAATGCCTAAATGTGTTTTTCATTAATAATTGTGGCAAAAGGCGGCAAGTAATTGAGGAAAATGTGCGCGTGTGCTGTATACAGCAAATGCTGCATGAAGCACAGCACAAAATATAGTTTATGATAACAGTAAGCACACTATAATAGCGGTAGATATAATCAGTTGGCATACAAAAAGTTTTTGGAATTTTTTTGGGATTGTACTTAAACGAAATTTAATTATAATAACAAAATTAATGTTAATTTAAAAGGTTTATTCCAATAAAAAATTGAATTTGTAATAAAATTTAAATTTGTTATTAAAATAAATAGAATTGAAGAATTTCGAATATGCCGCAAAATGTTGCATAATTGAGCGCATTCCTTTCGCACCTTTTTAAACACGCGCAGCATATGCAAATAATTTGCGGTTAGAATAAAAAAAAGTCGCTTTTGCAAAAACAAAAAAAAAAAAAAAAAAACAACGCAAAATTAAAGTAAAGTAAAACAAATAAGTGCACAAGTCAAAAAGGCTTCTTCACTCCACACACAAACACAAGCGAAAAACAGAAGAAGCGAAAAAGCACGTGACTTACTTGCCGCGCAGCAACCGTGTGCACAGCGGGTGCCTGCCGCCGCGCAGCACACTTTTAAGCAGCAGACACACACACACACGAACACACACATACAGATAATCGCTCCGAATAACCCTTTAACTTTTATAATTTTCCAGCTGGATTTAAATTTTAAACACTTTGCAATGTTTTCGGTTTTCGGCATTATTTTAGCTTTTGCTCGGCCAAGCTAGGAAGGCAGCCAGGCAGGCAAGCAGCATAGCACTTTGCCGTGCGGCATGCAAAATATTTGCGCACCAAGCAGTGCTGCAAACAAAAAAAAGCAACAACAACAAAATTGCGCACATTTTACGCAGTTTAAAAATTGTTGCGGCCGCTTGTTTTTTTTTGTCGTATTTTTGTGCGGCTTAAAAAAAGTGAAATTTCGTTTTTGTTGTTATCGTTGTTGTATGTGTATTTGTTGTTCTGTTGGCTGCCAACAGAGCGTCATCATTATCATCATCGTCATCATTATTTGTAGCAAAAAGCAAGCAAAGGCGGCGCCGCCGTCGACGCCACCATCGCCGCATAATCAACACTTTGCGTCCCGCGCTAGACATGTCTGGCCAAAAGGAATACCAATTTCGTTTTAATTTGGTAGCTCAACATTTTAACAAATAGTTAATTTCTATAATGCAGAGTTTAGTGATTTTAATAAATAATTAAAATAAATTCAGTTTAGTTGTTTATATGCAGTAACAAATAAGAGAACAATATAAAAGCATAATATGCTTGCATTAATATGCGGCAATAGGCGGCAAAAGATTCACTTTTGCTTTTTTTTTTTAATTAAAGCACATATTATACTATCTAGATGTGCCACACAATTGTCTGTCTGTCATCTTTTTAGCAAGTCGCAATTATATGCAAATAAAAGTCAACGAATTATGTTAAATTAAGTTATCAAAGTATATATAAAAAATTGCGCCCGATCTATTGCCAACATGAAGTTTATTCTTCTTCATACACTTGATTTGAGGTCTTTAAATACATTCACAAACAGGAAACAAATTTTATATTAAAAGTAACTCAGAATAATTTTCTTTAAATGACCACATAAAGATGTACGGATACATTCATGCAGATGTACGGATGCATTTCATAGAATAACAACTTCAGGGCACAACTTTAGCAACACCTCATGAATGCATATTTTATTGACCAGTTAAAAATATAGTCTAAAAATATGCTATATGCAGTTATTTATGCACTATAATAGTAAAAAAAAAAAGAAGAAGTACTATAATTAATAGTGAAATTAAGTCATCAAACTATAAAATGAAACAGCCGTAGGTATTGGCCACATAAGTGCGTTGTAAATTTTCTCAAATTTTCCTTAGTTTACCATATGGAATAGCGCTTACACACGTTAGCGTTACGCTTTCAATGTGCTTTAATAAAACTTGTCCCAAGGCATTTTAATATGAGTATATATGTATGTAGTAAATGCCGCAACATATTCAAAAGATTTTCAAATATTTTCCGCCTACAACATATCAATACATTTCAAAATACCCCACACCACAAATATGCTCGAGAAATAAATATTATATACTATGCTATTTTATGTGATCGTAAAGTTTGTGTTTGTGATGTTTGAAAATTATTACTAGTGATGTTTATTTTTAAACAAATACAGACAAAAACAACAAAAAGAAAGAACAAACGAACGAACGAACGATATAAAAAAAAGCGAAATTTTTTTTATGACAACTTTTCGTAATTTTATTGAAAAATGCAGCGAGCAGCAACAACATATTTTGCCTTTCGATTTTTCTCGATTTTTTGGGTTTGGTCGACAAAATCAAATCGAATCGAATCGAAACCGAGACCGAACTATGCCACGATCGGTTCACTACACTTCACTTTTTTGCTCACATTTATTCAGGCAGTCAGTCAGTCAGTCAGTCAGTCAGTCAGTCAGTTAGTCAGTTAGTCAGTCAGTTGCCGCTATTGATCGTGTGATATTTTTATCAAGTATACGATATAATACCTTTTAATTTAATATGCAGCTGACGTTTCATCGTTCTAGTCTTTGTCTTAAGGTCTAGTCGAGAGGTGTGCGCCAGACACACACACTCACACCGTGACATTTGTTTGTATGTATGCCATCAAGAAATAAATCGAAATGACAGATCGTTAAATTTAACACGATCGGTATTTTTAAGTTTTTTTCTTTTTTTTCGTTTCATTTCGTTTCGTTCATTTTCTGCTTTTTGGTTTTATAGTAGAGATACGTTGTCGATCAGTCCGTCAGCTAGTCAGCCCCGAGAGGCGGTGGCGGCGGCGGCGGCGGCTGCCTGAGAATTGGTTTAATTATATTTTTTTTTGGGGACAAGTGTTTCGAATATTCAATTCATATATACACATGCAAATTTAAAAATAAAAATACTATACTCAAATTAAAAAAAAAAATAAAAATTTCAAATTTTTTCTCACACAAAACGATCGCGATCGATTTATGCGTTCGTTGCTGTGCTGCGCCGTTTGCTGTACGCCTACTCTACGCTTTTGTTGTTTATTAAAAGTCTTTGGCATGGTATGTCTTTTTTTTTATACACTTCACATCATATGAATTATTATTATTATTATTATTATTGTTGTTATTTGTTTCGCGTTGTATTGTGTACAGATAGACGCACTTGAAGATCATCATCATCAACGATCAACTTGAGTTGTAAATAGTTGGCATGATCACTGATCAATCGTATTTGAAAAATGTGATGTGCTTGAAAAAGTGCTTGAGCTGTTCGTTGTTTGTTGTCTGTGAATTTGTAAGCGTTTTCGGCGCACATTATTAGCCAGAAGCTGTTATTGAGCTGTTCGCCGCAATTCAAGTTGACAAGTTTTTTTTTCAACGTTTCGTTTCATTTGGTGCAGAAAGGAAGTGATCTTGTTGATATGATCGCATTTAAGTTTTCATATTGTTTGATGTATTGGGAAATATTTTTTAAGTGGCTTATGTTTGGTATTTTCGAGATAAATTATGATTAAGGAAATGTGTTTTTCATGGAATGTGAAAAGACAAAATTTTTGAAGTCATCTTGATTTGTCAAAAGCTGGTTAACATTTTTGATGATATCAAAGTCTGGCAAATTTTGGTTGAAACTTTATATACTCGTATCTCACATAATGCAACAACATTTCGCTGATCAGTATTCGGTGATCACGATTAAAATCAACATCATCTTTAGCTGCAGATCACACATCATACATATGCGTCGTCGTTGTCGTTGTTGTCGTCATCTTTTGCCGTTTGTTGCGTGCGGCACTCACTCAGTCAGTCAGACAGTCCGTCACACACTCGTGGTGATTTACGCCTGCCAATGCAACATGCTTTATATGTGACACTCACTGGAGGCACAAATGTTGCTGCTTTCGTTGATGTTGATGATGTTGCTGCCAGCTAGCGAGCGAGCGCGATCATCATGTGGTGGGGACATGCTGGCAGCCAGTGTTGCCATCGTCGTCGTCGCTGTTGTTACTCAAAATTATAATAAATATAAATTTTGTGCGCACAACAAACAGACAGGCAGACCGACCGACCGACAGACAACCAAGCCAGCCAGCCAAACAAACGCACTCGATTCGATTTTATTTCGACAGCTTGTATTGCACGCCGTCTTTTTCATGTATGTATATACATATATATATGTGTATATATATTTATTTTGCTTTTCTGATATTTGATGAAACATTTTTCAGTTTGTCATTTTTTTACGTCTGTTGCGTTGCAATGAGCCGCAAACATGATTTCCTTAGCGTAGCATAACTGCTGCATACATATACGTATGTGCATAAAGTGGGAACCATTTTCAATTTCTGCTTATAGTTTGTTTTTGTTGTTTTTGTTTTTAACAATTTTTATTTGTTTAATAATTCACCATGAATAGGGCAATTCTTTCCGTATGCTACGAAATAAGTATCGAGATTTTATGAGACACATTTTTTTGAAGTATCTCTGAAGTATTGCGAACGCATACGAAACGAGTCTTTGAAAATATGAAATTTCAAATTAACATCGAAAAAGTTGACTTTTGATATGGCAAATTTCTACTTTTGAAACATATAATTTCGTCATATTTTTGTTTCCCATAAAAATTCAAGCGCACAGATGTCATTTATACAACAAAAAAAGATGAAATGAATCAAACCGAAATAACAAAAAATAGAAAAAAATTGGTTCATTGAATTGAAACTCATTTGCATACATCAGATAAATAATTTCACATTGCATCGTGTGTGTATGTGTGTGTGTGTGCGCTAAGTAAAGGACATTCAAAAGCAAACGCAACCCCTTTCAGATGATGTATCGTAGAGATGTGCGCGCCGGCCTATGTATGAGTATAATAAATTTTAATATATATTTTGTTCGATATGGTCAAATTGTGAATAGAAGGTAGACGCTGCATAGCTAAAAGAATGGCAAATGATGCGACTTATGCGCATCAAATTAATCCACAAAAACAACAGCAACAACAATGTGAACAGTTTCCCGAAATGAGTTGCCAAACACAAAAGCACAATTCTTAAACTATGTGCGAGTATGTGTGTGTTTCGAGATAATGAAGAGGGTTCAAAAATTGATTGGACGCTTGCCGCGCTTAGCTAAAGGCAGTAAATGTGCTTAGAGGGTTTTTTTGCGAGAAGGGGTCAAATGCCGAATGGAAAAACTTTAAAAGATGCTCCGATAGAATGTGTAAAAATTTGTTGCAAAGTTTTGAAATACATACAAATGTAAAATCGAATTTTTAATCAAAATATTTTAGCATTTTAATATATTGCCTATAAACGGAAATCATGTAAAATTAACATTAAACTAATATTTAATGATATTAAATTTTCATACTAACTTGTTAAAGATAACATTTTAATTGTTATTTATTGTATTCCGTTGACAGAAATATTGACATATTTTGTTAATATTTAACAAGAGAAAATGTAAGGCCAATAAGACACAATGTCAATTTAACACTTTTTTTTTAAATTGGTTTTTGCAAAACTTTGACAGTATCAGCTAAAAAGTGTTAAATTGACATTACATCATGTAAAGTCACACTTCGTTCATGTAGTATGACTAAAGTTAACATTTGATTTCATGTAAAATTAACACTATATAATGTTATTTTAACATAGCGGGATCATGTTATTTCATCACTTAAAAGCAATATCAAAACTTTATGGAAAATTTTATTTAACATGTGTTGAACATATTTTTGTGAGAATTCTCCGTGTGTATGTGTAAATTCAAATACAACTAAAAAGTAGTTTAATATCTCAAAAATGCTTCAATAATAATTTAATTTATATATATGTAAATTTTTTTCCGAATTCTGCTGCATTTTTTTTTTTTGACAGTTCCCAAACAATTTGTAATGGTTATGCAAATCGAATGGCAACGACAAAAGCGCAGTTATCACCATCACTGCTCCTCAGCCCAACTAAATCAACATTTAAATATCTTCTTTTTTTTGTTAATCTCTTTAGACAAAAAAAAACCCCATACCCAGACGCAGTTAATCAAATTTTTTCTAGTTCAAATCCCTGCGCACCATTAACCATTCAAATATATTTAAAAAAAATTCAAAAATAAACATTTTGCTTGTGTTTTTTTTTACAAAAATACAACAAAAAACTGCTTAATATACAATGAATTGTTAAGGACTCAGTACGGCACACACACAAAAAAAAAAGGATATTAATTGCGTACATGACGCGCACACAACAGAGTGACAGAAGAAGAAGCAGTAGAAAAAAACCGGAAAAAGGATGCGTTTCAAAAAATTACAATTGAAAAAAGAGAGAGACGAAAAAAAAAACAGGATATCAAACTATATTGACAAAAACAACAAATGAATGAAAAATTGAACGCAGAATGCGCGGCGGCGCATTGGTTCAGTTGATAGTCGGCCGAAAAAATTGAAATCACTTTCGGCGTTAATCAAATTGAAACCGGTTAGAGCGCAAAGCAAATCTATCTATCTATCTGTCTATATGACAGCAGGAAATCAAATATGGCGTCGTTCTATGCCATTCGATATTTTAAATGTTCCACTGCGAAATCGTGTATCTTTTGGATTTTGTTATTTTTTGTACATATGTGCAGATACGGGGCAGTTATTCCTGAAATGAGCATGCAAAGAGGGTTAATTTAAATTTTTTTGCTTTTGGCTAATCTGCTAAGCAAACTAGCGCGCTCTGGGGCGCATGAGCAGGGGCGGTTTGCATGTACTTTGTTTAGAGATAATTTTTGACACGAGTATTGATGGTCAAAGCAAAGGGCAGGACAAGCGATAAGTTATGCAGGCGGCGGTGGTTGTGATATGTTTCAAAAAAAAAAAAAATTTTGACAGAAGAAATGATAAAAAAGGGTTGCAATTTTATTTATTTGGAATAAATGTGCTACATGCGATACATACACGACTGATAAGTAGTCTTAGTCTTAGATAGTTTATCTTATAGACGAAAACTAAAAAAATTTGTCAAGTGCTCGGCGTAGCAGCACATTTGCATCGATAGAATAATTTCCAGGCCTTAAGAAGTTTTTCTGTTGACTCATCATAAAAATTGACAAGCTGGATTACATTGCCAGCGACCAGATCACGCACCCACTTCATGCTTGTCGCGAGGCATTTATTTATTTTATTATTTATTTCTCTTCATATCCAATCAATAATCAAAATTGATTATTAAAATGAATGTGAGTAAGAAAAAAATATTGTTTTTCTCGCCCTCACAAATAAAATTGGCCCCCCCAGAGACGAAACGGAACGGGACGAGACGGGGGCGCGCGCAATCAACAAAATTGATCACAGGCACAGATCGTGAACTCAATTTTTAATAGCAATTTTCTAATGATACATTTTTTCGTTGTTGTCGTTGTTGTTGTTGTTCTCGCTCTCTTTTTACTATCGAAATTGAGCGGATATCGTTTGCTGGCGTTTTTGTCACCATATCAGAACCGAACGAAATAATAATAAAACCAAAAGCCAAAACTATAAAAATGTGTGTGTGTGTGTGCGGCTGCTTTTAATTTCCGTGCTGACAAATTAATTTAATTATATTAACATAGCAAATGTACCGATCAAATCGACAGCAGCAGCAGCACAGCAGCAGAAATAGAAGAAGAAAAAAATATCGAATCAACCAGGCAGCCAACCAACTAACCCACTGGGTACAAGCTTCACAACGCAGGCGCATGTAGGCGTTCGTTTGATTATTTTCTATTTTTTATTTGTAGCTAAATATTCTATAATACTTTATTTTTTTCTACTCGTTCTCTAGTTTTGTTGTAATTTTCGCGTTCATTGCTGCTTCGCTTGTATTATTATTATTTCGATTATTGACGCGTTTGAATTTTAATTAGCGCTCTAGTTTTATACCCAGCTACAGATACTGTGTATCTGTATCTGTGTGTACGCTGCGCTACTGTTGGCAAGTGTGTGCCGTTTCTTTTTTTTTTTTTTGCTTTGAGCTTGTAAGTGTAATCTGTGTGTGAGTGTGTGTATTGGACTGGCATGACTCGTGCGCGTCTAGACAGAAGCGCGGTGGCGCAGTTTTCAAATAATAAAAATTTTTAGTTTGCATAAATTATTTGTAATTTGTATTTTCTTAGGTTTACTTTTATGGCTAACAAATTTATTGATGTTTTAATTGAGCTGTTTGCTTTTCTAAATACGTTTAAGTGTATTTTTCTGTTGTTGTTGTTGTTGTATTTTTTGTTGGCATGTTACATGTGCTACTTAGCTTGTGCGCTATTGGCGATCTTGTTCGATATACATACATAGCGATGTGGAATTGTTGTGCTCTGTGTGAAGTTGTTAAAATGCAGTTACAATTGTTTTGGCGTTGTTTTACAACTGCATGCGAAATGATTTTAAGCTATTTGTTGTTGTTGTTGTTTTTGCTTTTGTTGTTGTTGTTGTTGTTAAGTTTTGATAGGTGCGTGGGTGCTAATATTTTGTAAATGCTTAATGTAGCACATGTAACCAATAATTTAGCTATTAATTCAAGTATTAAGTATAATTTTAAATGTTCTTCAAAATGTATCCTTAAAATGCGTATTTAAAATGTATCTTTAAGCTGCAAGTGTTTAACGTATTTTAATGTTTGTGTAGAACACATATTTTTGTATCTCAAAGTTCTTTCTATAAATCGCTCAAAACTGAGCAGAGATGCCAGCCAATTCGCATTGCTAATAATGATGATTTCTTTTTAATGTCCTAGTCGCAATTAATACAACAACAAAAACAACAACAACAACAAAAAGGCAGCGGCATTAAGCGGCCTAAAAGTAGCCTTCAAGGTTTTCTGTCTTGATTTTTGCATTCGCGCATTTATCGATCACTTTTGTTGTAGTTGTTGTTGTTCTTGTTGTTTTTGTTGGTATATAGCATATTTGTATCCACAAAAGTTGCCAATAACTGCGCGCAGAACTCATCATCATCAAGCAGAGAACACGCACACTTAAACTTACACACACACACGCGCAGATACAAATACAGAAACCCACTAGGACATACTGTTTGCCCACATGCAAAAAGGGGTGTGTACAAAATGATATTTTATTCAATATCCTCCACACGCAGAGTGATTTGTCCTTTTCACAATCAAAAAGGTGCATTTTACCCACAAAAATAAAACAACAACTACAACAAAAACAACATACACAAACGCTCACGAAATGATGAAAAATCCGTAGGAAATACGATTGATGAGCTCAAGTCGAGTCGAGTCGCTCAGACTCAGTCTCAGTCTCAGACTAAGGCTGTGGCAGGCAATCTTTTTGATGTTTTTAATTTTTTCCGTGTGTGTGTGTGTTTTTTAGTTGTTGTTGTATTTTTTTTTTTTTACTATACAACAACTGAAAGCAATCGTCGCTGAGTTTGAAAACCTAAAATTAAAAACTCATAAGATATCGACTGAAATATTGAGCTGCACAAATTACTGACAACTCAGTCGCAGTTAAATCAGTCAAACCGAATGAATAAAAGCCGGTGTAAAAAAAATTACGAAAAAAAAGAAGAAGAAAATAATGAAAAAAAAAGAACCGGCGGCGGCATCGACATCGACAGCGGCGCATTTAATGCGACCAGAGATCAGTTGCGCGGTTGCATGAATGAAGGAAGTTGTTGGCCAAAACTCGAAAAATACTCGATCCGATCTGATGCGATTCGAGCCGATTCGTCGTTTTGGTAGTAAAAGCCAGCAAGCAGCAGTGACAGGTTTGACGACGACGATGACGACGACGACGACAGCGACGCGACGTCGTCTTGAACGGTGTCTCTGCTCTGTGCATTTTAACGCTTTTATTTTTGTGGCAATAAAAAGGCAATTAGGCGATATTAAGTTGTATTCACACACCGACAATTGTTTGGTCATTTTATAGATGCGCAATTAATGCGCACGGAAAATAATGAAAAATTTTTAAAAGTGACTTTTGTTTGTGTGTGTGTGTGTGAAGAAAAACACGCCAGAAAGAAAGGCTTTAAGTTTTGGAGTTATTGTGCTGCAATCGATACAAATTGTTGATAGGATTTGAAGGCCACATACGAAAAGGTTAAACGGCTTAGAGCGTATTCAATAGATACTTTTTTTTTCCTAACAATAGACAACAATTTGTAAAAGATATATTAAAATCTGATTAAAATTCAATTTAAAAGATAAACCGAAGACTCGAAAGACATTTTGAATTTGTTAACAATATTTAAAAGGAGCACAGTTAAGTAAATTATTGTTATATAATGTTGTTATTGTATATACAAATAGCTGATGAAGTTAAAAAAGCATTTGTTTAAATATAATATTAACCAGGCTTAAGTATAATATTTGTCGGGCTGAGAGGGAAACAGGAAGTCTCTTCTTTCGCTATTTAACCGATTGACCAGGTTTAGCTTAAGCTGAGCTGGACCTTGCTCTATTAGCAAACCTTTGCTCCAGTATTTTGGTTAAATCTCAGACACGCAAATGAAAAGTCTTCTTATGTTCCTGGATGGCTTTAAAAGCAAAAATGATAATTATTTATAATATTTAAAATTCTCATAAAATATTCTTAAATTATTCCGAAATTTTCAATAATTGAAAATTTTGTAATTTCTTATAAGAGTGAAGATTTTCTTATACTTACAAGGAATTTAAATTCAAATCCAAAGGATAAGAAAACGTCATCTTAAACCGAATCCAAGGACAGAAAATATTTCATTTTCAGTATTTTTAAAAAAATAAAATGTCAATCTTCTGCGAAGAAATCATCATCAAAATATTTCATCAATTGGCAGTGACTACTGGAGGCATTCAGCCAGCTACATATAGCCAGCCAGCCATTCAGCCAGTCAGCCACGCCACGCCACACACACACTCCGTTTGCCGCCTGCTGCCTGCCACTGCCGCCCGCCAACAACGACAACGACACCGGCATGGCTTAATGCCTTCCGATCAGCCAATACCGTCATTAAGGCGCTCAAACAGTGGAACCACCACACAGCCACACAGTCAAGTCGCGCCAAAGCCAAGATTCACTCACGAGCAGAAGAAGAAAAACTAAAGTCAGGCAAGGCGACGGCACAAGCCCATTTTAGCTTAGAAAAAACATTAAAAAAAACGAAAAGAAAAAATAAAACTGTAGCATCTTAGGAGGAAAATAGAAGAAGAAGAAGAAGAAGAAGAAAAAAATAAACGCTAAATGTGCGTGTGTTTGTAATGAAAACATTGACTTTGCACGCTTGGCAAAATGGCTTAAGTAATATTTTCCTGTTTTAAATTTAGTTTGCTTATATTTTTTCCTTTCTTGTTGTTGTTGTTGTTGTTTTTGTTGTTATTGTGCCCAACTAACAAGTTGTAAGTATAGCGAGTTTAGCAAGATATTGGCGTTGGTGTGTGCGTGCGTGTGTGTAGCGGTGCACTTGGCACTTCTCAGCTGGAAAATGTCAAAATTGTTTAACAATTTATATGCCAAAAATTCATAATAAAAAAAAATTTTAAATAAATTTTAAACACCTCTGATTCGATAAATTACAACTCTTTGACATATACATCTGTCAGTGCGCACACCTGCCAAATTACAAACGTCACCAATTACAGTCGAAAAAAATTAATTTCAAGTACAAATTCGAGAAAAAAAAGAACGAAACTAAACAAACCGAAATTCGCTTAATGGCAAACAAAATCGCTTTAATTTCCAAATTATCAGCAATCATAATCAACAAAAACAACAACAAAAACAACACCGAAAACGCTTAAGTATCGCATATCGCGTAACGTCAGTTTCATATACGAAATTTACGTTGAAATTTTGCAATTTTCTTCAAAATTTACAAATTTTCGCATTTCCGTATTTTTCTTCGTTTTTTTTTTTTATTTGGCTACTTTGTTGGCAATTTTGTTTTGCTATTGGCATTTGCTGATTGCTGCTTTTAATTGTGTTTAATTAAATATTTAATAAGAACTGTAGCGGTACAAAAAAAAATGTGGCAAAATATAAAAGAAATAAACTTGACCCATTTTTGGTATAAATCGGTTGCAACGCTGCAAATTTGCGATTTCGTTCGAGCTTGGTTTCAAATTTTTGTTTACCTTTTTTTCGGTTTTTTGTTTTTGCTTTTTTGCTGTTGATATTAATTAAGAACATAAACTTGATCCAAATTCGTTTTAATTATGCAATTTTGTTTATCGAATGACGAGGTGAAAAAACACGAACACAATGAAACAAAAAAAAAACGTTCAGTTGCAATGCAAGGCAAGTCAAGTTTTAATTTTCGGCTTTTGATGATTTTGATTTGAGAAACTTTTTAATGAAGCCAAATTTTTCTTTCGAAAAACTACAAAATAAACTCAAATTAAACTTGTTGTTGTAATTCAATAGACATACAAATTGTTAAATTTTATTATAAAATTAATTTTGAATTATTAAAAAATCAAAGTATTGCTAATAAAATTGTAAATCTAATTTGGTTTTCATTTAAACGAAGAAAATTTAATTTGTTTCCAAAATATCTTCAACTTAAAATCAAAAAAAAATCTCTTGGATACAATTGAATAATTTTAAACTTAAAATCAATTACTAGAAAAAATCTTATAGATACAATTGAAATATCTTCAACTTAATATCAAACACTAGAAAAAATCTTATAGATACAACTGAAATATATTCAACTTAAAATCAAATACTTAAAAAAAAATCTTATAGATACAACTGAAATATCTTCAACTTAAAATCAGATACTTGAAAAAATCTCACAGATACATTTTAAAAACTTCAACTTCAACACCACATAACTTCAGGTTCAAACTAGTTCTAAAAATAAGCTTCATTGAGCATACTTCTACGCCCAATCTATTCGTTTAGGCAACCCAAATCAGAGCACACAAATCAATTCCCAGAATCCAAAACACTTCCAGCGAGTACTCGAAATCAATCCGATACTTTGGTATTTCGTCAACAGATTCAACTAAAATTGCAATATCCACAAATTGCGACCAATACAACAAACAACAAGCTACACAAAACGCTGGGCAAATATTTACAAAACAATAAATAAACTCATAAAACATCGAGTGCTGCTGTTGCTCCTGCTGCTGTTGCTGCTGTTGTTGGTGCTTCAAAATGAAATGCATGTGTTTTCGAAAAACAATGTTGCCAACACGAAGATGCATCCACTTGCAAAGATTCAATTTAAGTTTAAGCAAAACAAAAAAAAATCTAAAGAATAAATTCCTAGAAACACCGGCAGTGGCAATAGCAACATGACCGAGCAACAGAAGCAACAGCAGCAACACCAAACGTTGCTAAGTGTGAAATGCCGTCGGCAAATTTGCATGCTTGCATGAAATTCGATCTAAAAAAAATATTTTTGCAGCAAACAAATCGAAGCAAGCCAAATAGAAAAATAATGTTAGCAAGTTACTGTTGGATTGGATTGGATCGGTTTTTTCGAAATTCACTAAACAAATATGTATATAAATACATATATGTGATGGATATACAAATCTGCGAGATAATTTTTATAGACAGCAATCAATAAAAAAGAGCGCGCTTCCACGAATCTGTTCGGTTCTGTTCTTTTCTGCGGAAATATTGTTGCTGATGTTGTTGTTCAGCTGGCGAGTTATAGCTACAAATAAGATCGCATAAATACAAATGAAGTGAAAAAAAAAGCTTGAAAATTGTTGCGTTGCTCGCTGGTTGCTTAACGAGAATTTGATTATTTATTAATGACACGATTGAATTGAGCGCGATGTATCAGCAGCAGCAGCAGCAGCAGCAAGTTTTTGCAATATGTATTGGCAATATGGAAACAAACAAAAAATAATACTCAAAGATACAAACAAGTTGCGCGGATATCTGTGCGTTATTTATAGCCTAAATTAAATAATGTTAAATAATACAAACAAAGAAATACAAGCGGCTAAAGTGGTATGAAAAAAAAATACAAAGGTACAGATGAATCATTTGTGATAAGAAAATTGGAAGCGTAAGAATATTAATGCAAATAAAAAAGTATCTATAAGATACATGAATTTGTTTGCCGTATATGTAAGACGATATTTTTAGCGTTAAGTATGTAAGTGTGAGAATTTTTTTTATAAATAAATACAAGATCAATTAAGCTATTATCGCTGACAAAGATCGTTTGTCATGAGCGTTTCAAAAAATTGTGATTTCCAAATAAAAGTGCCAAGCCAAACGCAAACTTTAACGAAATTCCCGCAACTAATTTCTCAATCAAACTAAACTCAATTTTTTTCAAACTATTGTTTTTTTTTTGTAATATCTATAAAATACAATTAATTGAGTTTGCGTGTTGCCAAATTGGTTTATTGGTTTTTTCTCTCAGTTATAGCTGCCACAAGCTCGTCAATCTTTTACAATTGTTTAGGAAATGTAAAAAATTGGAAAAAATGTAAAAAATTGGAAAAAATTACTACGCGCAAAAATAAATTGTTTACATATATGTACATACATATGTACCTACGTATATTTAAAAACTAATCAGAGACATCGGAGTAAACAAAATATATTAACCAAATCAATTGATGAGGTTGCTTCAGATGGATGACATCATTTTTTCTTAACAGCAACAAATTCGAATATCATTTATTATTAATATAAACAATTTCAAATTAATTACTTTTGATTAATAAGCTATAAAGACGCGCACACACACACACACACGCATCGCATCGCAGCCAATTGACAACTCAATATGAAAACTTTTGCTAACGAAATCAAACTGAAATTTCAATAACTTTGAGCTATTTAATTAACATTTAATAATGTGCTGTGCTCTGTTTTGTTGTTGTTGTTGTTGTTGTTGTTGTTTTGTAGCACATTTGCCAATTAATTGTTTATTATTGAAAGTTCTATTTTTAAGCATACACTTTAGTTTAATTCGTTTTCTGGTCTTACTCATTACAACTCAATATTTGCGTGTAATTATTTTTGAAGTTCTTCAGAAAATCAAATCGCAAAAATTCAACAACAACAACAACAACAACAACAAAAAGAACAAATCGAAAAAGACTTTTCGCGGCGCAGGAGTCCGCGTCTAGACGGCGGAATCACAAACGCATCTTTTGGTAAGCCCTTCACAGTGCGCGAAGCGGCTTGTTATGTTACGTTTGTATGTAGTATGTGTGTGTGTGTGTACTTGTGTTCGCGGTAAAAACCGCAGACAATTTGGCGTTGTTCCAAATCTAAACAAATACACACTCTACACACACACACACACTATTCTACACGTTTTAAGTATCTCGAAGTTTTTTCAATTTTTTTCTCGCTGATTTTGTAGTTTTGTGTAATTATATTCAAAGCATATTCGAAAAAGTCGCCGCGAGTTTTTGAAGTTAATTACGAGCGCGCGTATTGATTTTGAAGTTGGCGGTTGACTCTTCAAAAAAAAATTTTAAAAAATAAAATAAATTTAGAAGAAAAAATAATAAAAACAACAAAAATGCAGAAGCGTTGTAAAAATTAAATTGAAACATTTTCAGCGAAAATGCAAAATTGTGACATTGCAAATCAGTGACAAGTGATGTAGTAAAGTGTTGTTGTAAAATTGAAATCAATCCAAAACAAAAAATATAATAACATAAATTAATTAATTAATTGATTAAAAACCAAAAAAAAAATAAAGTTATATTATTTAATATTACTTTTAAACCAATATCAATTAGTTGATTAAATTTTGTATAAAAATTCAACTACTTTAAGATACCCGTTTGCATCCATTAGGACCTTTTTTTTAGAATTTAGATATGGTATATTTAATCATTTAAACTCACATCGACAGAACTTGTGAGCAAGCTTTGAAAAAGCTTTTAAGTGGTTCTGTTAAGTTGAAATTTGTATCTTATGGATTAAACTAAGTTCTAACGCATTGGTTAAGAACTTGAAATGCTTTCAATTTGAAATAAGGAATGTTTGACTTTGTTTATATTACAACAACAACAACAACAAAAAATAATAAAAAAAAATAATTTAAATCGGACTTTATTTTACTTTAATAGACAAAAACAAAACAACAAAATTATTCGGATGAAAAAATTACTTTTGTCTAACTTATAATTCCGAGTGTTAACTTTAAACACAAATATTTCGAAATTATTGTTTTTTTTATATGTATTATTAAAAGTGTATCTATGTATGTACATATATAAATGCAAATAAAAAACTCTTTAAATTATCTTTTTTTATTGAAATACAATTAGGCACTTTAAAAATGAAACGTATTATCGAATTAAAAATGTCAAAAAGGCTTTTGTATTTGTTAGATACTTTTTTGGCAAATGTCTCTTGGTTTGTTCTTTGTGTGTGTTAAATTTATTTAATTAAAGCCCTTTCTAGTATTAACAAAAATCAGATTTGCCATCTATATAGAAAAAATTATGTTATTTTTTTAACTTAAACAATATAATTTTATGGTTAAAAAAAATTGGAGATAACTTAAAAGTACTTGAAAGTTTTTCTCAATGCACTTCAAAAAAGAATTGAAATTGAAAACTAAATTTGATTGACGATGAAAACTCAAAAGATTTTTTTCATTAATTCAAAAAAAATACAAACATTTTTTTAGCACATTTCCGAGACGTTGTAAGCATAACTTGACATAAAAAAACACACTTTAAGTTTCGTAAAGCTTAGCACTTCAATAAAATCAAAAAATTGTTTTCCTTGCACAGTTGTTGTTGTTGTTCTTGTTATAAAATTATTAGCAACTTTTTAAGCGATTTTTTAAATAATTTAGAAAATCTTCCACCGAGTCGCTTGTGGCGGTGCATTCATTCATTCGTGCGCTGTTGTGACGCTTTTGCTTACCTGTTGCCAAAATTGTGCCAATAAGTAGATTTGCTCCTTTTTGAAAAACCAATCCATAGATTGAACAGCCGTCAAATCCATATCGGCTGTCCCGGCTGCTTGTGGCAATGTTGGCTGCATTCGGCTGCTATTTGTGACGGAGGCGATGGCGTCGAAAGTCGATTGTGTCGTCGTCGTGGTTGCTGTTGTTGTAGCGTCCAGCGCACCTGAAGCAGCAGCGGCACAAGCGCCTTGCGACAACAACAATATTGAGTTGGCGGGTGTTGTTGTTGTTACTTCCACGCTGTTGCTGTTGTTGTTATTGTTAATAATGTTGTTGCTAATTTCCGGCATGAAATTCTTTAATGAATCCAGTTTGTATTTTTTTTCACAAAAATTTTAATTTTTTTTTTTGCAATTTTTTTTAGTTTCAGTTTTCACACAAACAAAGAAGAAAAATTAATTTTTTTTGGCAATTAATTTTTGAATTTCGGCTTGAATTTGAATTTGGCCATTTAGACTTGCACTTTTCTTTTGTGATTGAATTTGTTTCAAAATTCAATTTTCACTTAAACTTGTACACTCTTTGTTGTTGTTGTTGTTGTTTAGTTAATTTGTCGCACATTTTTTTAGCATCACGTTAGAATCCAATTTTTGTGCGTTTGGCTCGCTCTTAATAATAATTCCAATAATTTTCTCAAAGCCGCTGATGTAGCTAAACTTTGTTTTTGTTGTTGTTGTTTTTTTTTTTTGTAATTCAAAAACGTTTTCAAAAATTTCGTCTTTTCGACGTCTTGTTTCGGCCCTTAAATGGCTTTTGTCGACTTTTCCTAACTCGGCATGACACTTGTTCACTTTGTTTTTGGTTTTTGTGTATTATGTGTGAAATTTTTGAAATTTTTTTTTAATTTCCAATTTTTCAATAACATAAATTTCGAAATTTCAATCAAATTAACAAACGGCACTTTTGATTTTTCACCACAAAATGCACTTGAAACAAAACTTTTTTTTTTTGAAAATTTCCTTTGCTAATAATTTCCCGAATGAAATTAATTAATACAATAATTAAATTAGTATGTATGAATGTGTGTTAATTATTTTCTGTTATGGTTGTTGTTTCTTTTATTCTTTTTTGTTATTGTTGTTTTTGGTTTGTTTTTTGTTTTTTTTTTTTCGTTTTGGGTGCACCGACAGCGCAACACTAATCTAATAAGATGTTGCCTGTCACGAATTCAGCTGATGACTGAACAAATCGAACATTAACGAAGCACACACAACCCTCTGCGCGCGGTTCGGTCGACGACGGTCGATGATGGTCTCGCATGTTCGGTGTTCGGTTGGTTTCGGTGTGCGCGCTCACTCCGTGTGGTTTTTTTTCTTCGTTTGCTTCTTCTGCTGCTGCTGCTGCTTTTGCTGTTTGTTGTTTGTGTTTGATTTTTTGTATTTCTCAGCCATCGTGCAAGTTGCTGCTGTTGCTGTTGTTGTTGGATTGTGTTCAATTTGTTCGAGCTGCGCTCGCGCTCAGTGGGTTGTCTGTGTGTAAAAATGTGCTCCCCATTAAACACACTCGTACACACGCTCCACCATTGCTCCCACTGCTTGAACAGGAAGATGGAAAATTTTATTTCGAACCAATTCTTTTACATTTCAGTATTTGTGTTTGATTTTTGTTGTTGGTGTTTTATGCTCCTCATACCAAAAGCAAAAACTGTGCTCACAAATCGAAGAGTTGTTGTTTTTGTTCGTTCTCTCATGTGATTATCACACTCACTGCTCATACTCATGCAGGTTTGCTCTCTGCATTTGAGTTGCAGCAAAGGAAAATGCTGCTACTGCTGCTGCTTCGACTTCTTGTTGATTTTTTGTTTTTCCTTCGATTTTTCCATTTTTCTTCGATTGCGTTTGGATTTTTTTTTTTTGTTTTTAGTATTGTTTTTTTTTTGCGTTCAAGTTGTGTTGCGCGCCGCTCTCTCGCTCATTTCTCTGAGTATGATGGTGTTTTGTTTTTGTGTAATTTTTTTTGCGCTGGTTTTTATTTTTGTTAATAACTGTCAGTTGCATGTATTGAAATTCATTCATTCAGTTTTTGTTGGTTTGCTGTTTCATTCTCGCACATTGATGGGGAGTTTTGTGTTGGGTTGGGGTCCTGGGGTTGGGGGGTGGCATGTTGTAAGGTGAGAGTGTGGGGTTTGGGTTGATGATATATCAGAGATTTTTTCTGCTTTATATGTTTGCATATATTCAATTCGATTTTTATTTTATTTTTTGACTTGGTTGGGTTTTCTTTTCTCATTTGGGTTCGTGCCTGTGCGAGAGTCGGTGGAGTGTGCTCTTGCTGAAGTTGTTGCTGCTGGTAGTTGTTGGCGGAAAATTATATAAAATCGTCGCAGTGGATTTCAGCTTCTTCGTTGTCTTTGGATATGAATGCTTCTTTTTTTGCGTTGATGTATTTTTTTGTTGGGTTTATTGAGCATTGAGTGCGAGTGATGTGCTGCCGTATTTGAGTGAAATTGTTTAAGAACATTTCGTTTTTTCGTTCTTTGTTGTTGTTAATGGTCTGAGGTGGGAGGAATATGATTGTATTTGTGAGGATTTTGGAGCAGATTGAGGTTTAAATAGGGAGGAGTATAATTTTGTAAAATTAATGAAATTATAAAGTTAGTGTAGAATTTATGGCTAAAGTGGAGTAAACAACAAATCTTGAGTAGAATTATTCTTCTGGAGGATTTGCTCACATCCATACGTACAAGTGAACAATTGTGATATATGAAAATTATTTCAATGTATCAATAATTGAATAATTTAATAACTTAGAAATTTTATCAATCAATCAATCAATAAATCAGTAAATCAATCATTATTGTATAAAATTTAATCAACTATTTAATAAATTTATCGTTCACTTTTTTAATCAATTAATCAACCAATCAATTCATCAATGAATAGCTCAATTTTAAAATCAATTAAACAATTAATTAATCAATCAATGGATCAATCAATAAATTAATTCATTAAGCAGTCAATAGAAAGACTTCTCATGAATCATTTAAAATTTAATTTACCAATCATTCTATAAATTTATCATTGGATCAATAATTAATTCGTTTAAATTCACAATAATTTAATCAATACATCAATGAATAAATCATTGTATACTAAATTAATTAAAAATTTTTTAAAATTCAACTGGCAAACAACAAATCAATAAATTAACCAATCATTCAATCAATCAATCTATCGATCAACCAGTCATGCTCTCAATTTAAAAACATTTGATTTGTTAATCATGTAGTAAATCATACAATCAATCAATCAATCAATCAATCAATCATCATTTAATTTGTTAATCATGTAATTAATTTAAAAATTTCAACAGTTGATTTGATTAAATAAGACAATTATCAAATTTATCAACTAATTCATATATACAATCATTTATTTATCCTTCTTTAAAATCTTACTTAAAAAGTTCTGACGCTATTCGCTAACTTTATTAGAGCTAACGATATAAAAATGCTTTCTAGTTTCTTTTTTCTATTAAATTAATATTGAAAATTCCTCTCAATTAAATAAAAAGTCGCGTCCGAACAATTCCCGAAGCGAATACTCCACTTTGGCTGTTTGCTCCCTCCAAACAAAAACAACAAAAACAACAACAACAGCAACAATGAGGAGCAGCAAAAGAAAATGCGATTTTTTTACTCTCACACAAAATGAAACAAAACCGAAGAGGAAGAAAGAAAAAAATCACAATAGCAAAAAGCTTAAAACATTTTCGCATTGTTGTTGTAAAATGCTCCCCAGCTGCCTGACGTCTCCTATAACAAAATTTTCACAAAACAAGACGACAAAAAAAAAACAGGAAATAAAAAACGAAAAAAAAAAAACGAAGATGTGAAAATAAAAATATTTCTTTCTCATTTGTGCACATGTGAATTAAATGTGATTGACAATCGATGGATGAATGAGTACACAGCGTTTTCAAAGCGAGTGCGGATTGCGAGAGGGTGGTCGGTCGCGGAGAGTGGGCAGGGGTACCGTAGGAGCCGCCGCATTCGCATTCGTATGTAAGAAAATAATAATGGTAAAAACGGGAAAAAACAAAAAAAAACTGGTTCGTACTCTTGGGACATATCAGAGAAAAAAAAGAAGAAGAGGATGAGGAAGAGGAAGAAGAGTACGACGAAGACGAGTGACAGAGGGTATTGAAAGAAAAGCATTGGAAAAGCATTTAAAAACTTATGATTGGTGCTTTGGAGCATCGGTGAATGGGTGGCAAGTGTCTTTGCTTGTTTTGTGTCGTTAAGAGTGGGAAGCGGTAGCGGTAGCGGGGCGGCAGCGGCAGCGGTGGCGGGGTAGAAGGGCAAGTGTGTAAAAACTTGCGAAAGAACGGAAGGTCTATTGCGATTTAAATATTTGAATATTTAATTTAAGTTGGAAACGACAAAAGTGATTAAATGATTAATTCAAGCTTACTGAGTTTTAACTGATCGATAAATTGATTAAAAATCAAAATTAATAGATATTAAAAGATTTTCAAAATATGTATTTTTTAAGTTAATATTTTTATGAGTGATTTTTAAGTTATTTCAATATTTTAACTTTCCATTAACCCTTTCTAGGCTATAGGTCACTGGTGACTCAACATAAATGTTTGCGATTTTTTTCGAAATTTTTGCATCGATTTTCTTAAAATTACATTTTTCGAACAAGTAAAAGAAAATAAATTAAGTTTGAAAAGTAAATCGGTTTTTAATAGTCTGAAAAAATCCTTACTAGTTAGGACCATGAGTCACCAGTGACCCACAAAAAAATATCGGTCGTTATATGCAAAGAAGCTCAGTTTTGATAAACTATTTATATAATAATTCAAGGTCAAAGAAGTCTATCTCCCTTATAGCCCCCAAAGGGTTTATAATACAAATGATCTTCAAATTCTCTTCTACGCTGTCATTTTCTGCATTTTCAAGTTGGTATATTAAAATTCCACAGCAACAAATGCCATTACAGCTGCCCAAAGAAATCCACTTCAAACTTGAAATAATTGCAATCCGCTTAGAAAATCAACTCGCCGCAAAAAAAATAAATAAAATAAAATACTCCCACGAAGCTTTCAACGTAACGGGGCAAACTGGCTCCTAAACTACTCAGCGGACTCCTACTCCGTTACTCTACACTTCAACTCCAACTCCGATTCCACTCATTGTTGACAATGAGCGCGACCATGAATTCTTTCTTTTCTTCCGGCACGCGTTTTTTTTCTTGCATTCGTTTACGGACAAAAATTCGCAAAACAAAAAATATTGTTAAGCAAATATAGAAAAATGCAAAGAAATAATTTTAATAGTTTGAAAGCGACTCTGACGACTCACTGAAGCCGAAGACGAAGACGACTGTTGGCGGCATCCCGCAGCGGAGTCAAATGAACTCCCGCCATAGGGAGAAGGAGGAGACATCGCAGAAGGTTGCTGACTGACAATTAAATTAAAGCGAGCAGCAGACAAGGAGACAATTAAATTTGTTGGCGGAATGGACGTAGGCAAAAACTGAATTATTTAAATCATTAAGAGCGAAGCATGACAAAATGCATTTGGAAACTTTATTGTTGTAAAAAGAGAAAGAAAGGAAAGATAAATTTAAATAATAAACAATAAAATAAAATAAAAATAATAATAATAAACAAGTATTGGAAAAACCAAATGGAAATTTCGGCTTTGATTGGTTTTTCACATAAATTCTTTTGGATTTTGGTTTTGATTGCTTCGTGTGTGAGTGAGAGTAGTTTTTGTATGAGGAGAGTGCGAGCGAAGTAATTTGTCGCATCTCACAAGACGAGCACAACGAAAATGTGAACCAAAACAAACAAAATAAAAAATAGTAGAAACACAAAATAAACGCGCTGCTTATGTTTGGCGAACAAGAGGAGAAATAAAATCATGAACGCGAGTTTGTATGAAAGATTGGTGAATTGAGTGTGAGAGAGAGCATGTTCGAAAACAAAAATTCGAAGTCAAGCAAAAAGAGCGAGAGTTGCACAAAAAGTCACTCGAATGGCAGAGGAACGAATTGGCATGGAACATTGCTAAATAAATATTATTATTAAGGTATTTTAAAGATGGATTTTTAGGTTTTCTATTTAAAAAATAGTAAATAAAAGATTAATGATAATTTTACTTAAAATATGTACTTTAATTTAATTCTATATTTTTATCATCCTGTTAGTCAACTAATCTATTGAAATTGTATTTTAAAAATATTTTACCTAACTTTTTAAAATTTTTAGAAATTTTTTTTAGTGATACAAAGACTACTTTTACGATAAATCGTATTCACGATTATAAGTCATTTTTGCGATTAACGATTTAACTTAATCGCTGATTAGTGTTAAAATCGTTTCCCAAGTATTCTATTAACTGAAAGAACTCTGTCATAAAATTTGGGGAGTTTGTTGAAAAATAAAATATAATAGATACAAATTTCATAGATACTGATAATTTTAATCGAACTTATTTATATGCTGTCCAAATAATTTATCTAAAGTTTTGTAGAAAACTCCCAATAAAGCCGCGTGGACTCATTCTATCAAAAGAGAAAAACAAAAGTCATCCAAAAAAATTTTATGAGAAAACGAGAAATATTTTTCTTTAAAAGCACCATCAGTTTCGTCAGAAATTGTGATCGTATACAGACCAAGAACGTTTTTCTTTTATCTTAAAAAAAAAGTAAAAATTTCAATCTGTAGATTTTCGATTCAACAACAGAATTTCGTTAATCGTTGTAGGTTACATTTTTAGTTTTCCAAATAATCGTTGAATAATAGTAATCGGTTATTATTATCACGAGATAATCGTAATCTTAATCGTCAAGTAAGAATCGTTGCATCTCTAATATTTATTTTTGTATGTTTATAAACTATTTTATAAATTATAAAGTTGGAAGATTTTGTGTACAAATTTGTATGCTAAAAAAAACTTATTTGAATGGTAAATTTTTTTATTTTTGAAAGTTATAAAAAAAATATTTAAACAAATAAAACTCAAATTCAATTTGAAGCTTTATCGAAAATCTCTTTAAACATTTATATTTTTCTCTAAACTCTTTGTTGGCAAATGACAAGAATCACTCTTTTCTTTCTGCTCTACAATAAAACTCTCAGACTCTCTTACTCAACACACTCAACCTGTTCCTAAACGTCCTCGCTCAATTTTCGATAATTCGCATAATAAAGCAAAAACAAAAACCAAAAAGAAAAAAAAACGTACTAGAAACCCAACAACAACAACTGGCAGCACAAAATCCATTTAAGCCCCGCCCCATTTGATTGGCGAGCAGCGATTATGGTCACAGTCACATTACAGTCACATACGTGTACAACAACAACTACAATGCACGAGAAGCAGAGCACCACCAACAACAACAACAAAAAAACAATAACGAAAAGTGTCGCCTTCGCCGCAACAACATCATCATCGACTCAATTTGTTGTTGCTGGTTTTTTCTTTAACTTTCGAACGGATGGACAGACAGACGGACAGATGGACGGACGTCTCTCGTCGGACGCGTTTTGGCTTGGTTTGGTTTGTTCGTTCGTTCGCTCGTTCGGTTCGGTTCGCCATTGAATATTTTGCTTATTTTTTATTTTTTGTTCTTGCCTCTGTCGTGTATCAGAGTCGAGGAGCTTTGCATGAGTGAATGAGCAACGTCGTCTCTGAGTCATTTCCAATGCGTCGCGTTCGAATATTCGACTTTGGTATGAGGTGGAAAAGAGCGCGCATGAGGTTATGATTTTGTGTGTGCGTTTGTGTGTTGTCTTTTACTTGCGAGATATGTGTGTGGTTGTTGTTTTTATTGTTTTTTTTTTTTTAGCTCATATGAGTATGATTGAAATTATGATTTTTATTATACTTTTCTTTTGCTGTTGCCTCTGCTTCTGCTTCTGCTTCAGGTGTTAATTTTTTTTCGTAGCACGTTTGCGAGTGTGTGTGAAATTATTGAAAGTTGTGTAATTTAGGAGGCGTTGTTATTGTTCGTATAGTTGGTATTGTTGTTGTTTGCTAATATGCGTACTTAGTGGCAGGTGGTTGCTTACAACTTGCCAGGATATTTGAGGGACAATTTTTTTTCGGTCAAATTGAATAGTAAACTGTAAAATTTGTAAGTCAAATCAGAAATAATCGTTTAATTTGGTTTTTTTGTTGGGAATTAAAAACAAAAACAGTTTAAAAGATATCCGATTTTTCTGTTTTTCTAAATAATAACTCTCAAGAATTTATCGGTTTGTCTTTCCGTTCGTACGTTTGTCTCTCCGTCTGCATGTCCGTCAATCTGTTCTATCGAATTACAGTTTTACTTTGATCGGATAAGAAGATTTAACACTATACATTCGAATTTAACCATTTTAATCTAAATTTTTTTATTTTTATGGAGAAACTTTTCAATATTAAATTTAAAAATAAATGTCTATATCTTCAAACGTTTAAAAATATGATAATAATGCTTTGGAATCCATTTAATTACCTTTAAAATTACACCATTCAGAGCAGTACAATGACAGGTAATTGTCTTCTAGGCAGTTTCTCTGGTATTGAACCGACATTTCGATTGCAGTCGAAAGTGAGGTATGACACCATTCTCAAGTTTTAATGGCATAACCAATAATTTTAAAACGGGTCCCCCGAGAGGTGCTGTACTTTTTTTTTGAAAAAAGTAATATTTTTCGATTATGAAAAAAATGTTTTTACTAAAAAACAAAAATTTTTCGGAATGGAAGATTTTTTGTCCGGGATTTTACTAAAAAACCAGGAACATTTTTGTTGATATGTAGCCACATTGATAAGATATTAGTATGACAAATGATACATCATATGAAAGGTAATTTATTCAGTTATATTCTAATTGAATTTTATAGGTTTTTTTCTTCAAAAAATTAACCCATTAATTCAAAAAATGAAGCCACATTTTTTGTAAGTGGCTTTTGCTTCAATATTTTTGGAGATATCAAAAAGTGATATTAGGCATGGTTGAATAATAAGGTTAGGAGAGTAGAAATGAGAACGCTAATTGAGCGAACTCACCTCGATTTCTGCCTTATTTTTAAATTTCTTGTTTTTACATTTGATATTTCGTTGTATTTTTTTTCATTTACTTGATATTTTTATAGTACCCATAGCAAATGCAAAAAATTAAATTTTCAAGTAGAGAAATAATATCGAGATGGAGAGGGACATTTTTCTACATTCCACATCTTATATTTATTACACCATGATATCAGGCACTAAAGCTCTCCTCAATAGTTTTCATATGATATATAATTTGTACTAATCTGACCCAACATTCTTAAGTTTTAACCCATTATTTTCTCAACTTTGAAGGAGGATAACTTGCAAAATTTGTACACAAATTATTACATACAAACATCTTGTGGGACATTTAAGGTTCGGCTTTGACAGAAGTTTATTGTATTTTTTTTGTTATTATATGTTCATAAGCATTTAATATAGAAAAGTTCTTCTTTTTAATACACAATTTAAGTTATAAACTAAACTATAATAAATTTAATTGATTTCCATCTTATTTCTTCTTCAATTTCAAATGTCCATTAAAAAATGAAGACAAAAAATTTCTTTTTTTTTTTGTGCTACATAAGAAAAAGTTTTTTATTATGATTTATAAAATTATCCTCAAGAGAAGAATTTCAAAATTTTAGCATAACAAAAGTGCAACACAACGTAAATCCTTAAACAAGAACTTCACTTTATCAAAAGGATCAAATCGGAGAGACTGTCAATGTCAGCGTTTGGCATTCGGCATTCGGCAATTGTAATTAATTTTTATAATTTGCTATTTTTTCATTTTCAGTTGCTAAACATCGAAAACAGGATCGGCATTCCAATGCATACACACACACACACACGAACACACCTTGACAAACGGACACCTTTGCTCATTACCAACAAAGCAGAAGAAGAAGAAGAAGAAGGCACCCCTTCCTTTAGCTAACTTACTTTTGAATACTAAAGAAAACAAAAAAAAAAACGCATACACTTACCTTCCCGTTTTGCATTTGATCGAATGAAAATAATGTCCTGCGAGTGCGAGCGTGCGTGTGTGTGTCCTTGTGATTAAACATTATTTTTTGCCATGGGTGCAATATCCTTTATTGTATGTGTTTTTTTTTTGTTGTTCTTTCGATTTCTCTTAGTATTTTCTTAAAGAACCCGCTGCGGCGTCACCTTTCAATCGCGCTTTGTAGGGGTTACTTAATACACAGCAACGGAATGAAATTATAATAATCATACTCCTCATCGTTATCGTCCTGCTTGCTTGCTTGGTTGCTGCTGCTGCTGCTGAAGACGCCTTTCGGAACTTGCTGGCACTGCATGGACATCTGCCGACAGTTTCGATTTCATTTCGTACGTTTGCACTGAGCGCGCCCGATAAGTACAGAAATACAGTTGCTTAATTTATGCAAAATATCTGAAAGAAATGAAAAATTCCATTTCGGGAGAGCATTGAAAATAAATAAACTAATACGAAAAAGTTTTGTATTCTTGTGATTGAAAAGCTGTCACAGGAAATCGAGTCAAATTTCATGATAATCGTGTTATATTTTTTGCCTGCTGGTCGATTTCGATTTTTAAATAACTTTAATAAATATTCTTCCATACACATATTAACCTAAAAGATATTTATATTAGCAATACTCATTTAAGTTCGTCTATGCTTTGTTTATCTCATATAAGTAAGAAATGTTTAGCTTCTCGTATAACAGCTGTTTTTATTTTGTATACATAAACAGTTTTCGAGGAGCTCTGATACTTATTTTTGATATTATGAAGTCAAACCTCATAAAGTAACACACACGTTTGCAGTGTTACCATCGTCTGGCCTTCGGGTACCTTATATATGCATGTTTCGTAAATCAGCTGTTTTTATTCTCCATTGAATAAAAGTTTATCAGGTGATCGCAGAATTATCGAGTAAATTTAGCTATTAACTCTCGCAAAGAAATGCAAATATTTGCAGTGTTGCCATCATATATATATAGTTATATATAAAAAAAACAATTTTAAAATTATCAATTTAAGATTAGACCATAAGTTTTTTTTTGACAATCAGGTGACAGCACTTGCTCGATATTGTGCTAGACGTTTTTTTCAAACTAGCAAAACGTAAACTTTCATTCAATGTTCCTAAAAAAAACGAAGATTTTTAAAAAACAGCTGATTTATGCACTCACAACCTAGAAAGTGTATTCATGAAATGGTGTGTAAATATTTACGAGAATACAAACATGAGTTTATATGAGTACTACAATATTATTTAAAAAAATTATTAATTCCTAAATTATTTTTTATATTAACTATAACTAAAAAAAAAACCCGATTGATTGGTAAAACGCTCCGGAGCACCCTTCCCAACTTGCCTTCGCAATTCATCATTCGAGCCTTCATTAACATCAAATCGACGTTTCGACAAAGCCACTTAACACATTTTCATTATACTTTGACGCGCACAACAACAACAACAACAACAACTACAACAACTACAACACCAACAGTAGCACTTTCGCAACTATTATTGATAATTTTGCACTGTGTGCACGAGCACAAAACAACAAAATGACAAGCGTTTAATAATTGCTACAGCCCAGCAGCCCTTTCTTTTTTTTGCTCTGCGCCTTTCACACCCCACCCCTCTCGGCTGTTGCAGTATTGCAATTCGCAATTATCATTTCCCTGCGTGTGTCTGTGCGTGTTTGTGTCCTTTTTTATATTAAATTTGATTGCAAAACAATGCGAAATACTTTTTGCATTGCGTTGCGGTATCCTTTTTCCACAGCGAAACAATACACGCACGGCCACCCTAATACTGAGCGCACGCATGTTAAGGGCTTGCTCTCTCTCTTTGGTAGTTGTTGTTGTTGTTTTAGTATTTGTTGTTGCTGCTGTAATTGCTACTGGAGCGGCGTGCGCGCGTTGTTGCAACTCGAAATTGCATCATTTAGCGCAATTTTCTTTTGTTGTTGTTGTTGTTTTTGCAAATGTCCTGTTGCGGTGCAAAATTTTTGCGTGTGTGTGTATGTGTGTTTGTTGTAATTTTAGTTGTAAAGCGTGTTAAGTACTTTTGCGGCAATTCAATTGTTTTGTTTGTGTGTTTTTTTTCTTCTTCTCTCGTGTTTTTTTCATTGTTTGGTTGTTACTCTTTGTTATCCAGTTTTGTGATCCTTGATCCTGTTTTGCTTGTTGCACATATTTTGTGCCTTTGTCTTGCTTGGTGTTGTTGTTATTATTGTTTTTGTGTTTTTAGTGCATTTGCGAATATTTCAATATGCAAGAAAGGGCGAAAATTCGGTTTTTTTTGTATTTTGCGAGAGGACATTGCACTCTTCGGTTTCGATTTCAAGAGGATTTCGAGAGGATTTCGAGAGGATAATACGTGTAAACACTGTAACGGGATATCCCAGAAAAGTGAGAGTTGTTGTTAAGTGTTTCGCTGTAATTAAAAGTCAGCTCAAGTTGTTACGGAAGTTAATTTTTTTTAAATGGATTTTGATATGAAAATGTAAAAATAGGATATCAAAAGAAGGTGGAAAATATTGAAAGGACTTTTGTACATTTTGGTATTATTGTGGTTTTAGATGAGGAATGGGTTGAGGACCTGGATAATCTACAATGGGCAACCTGACAGTTCTTGGTATTTATTAGTGGAAGAACCTGTAAAAGTGACTCGTGATACATTTCGAAGGAGCCGCGGACATTGGTGTCAACAGTTGGGGGCGTTGTAGGATGCTTGCACCTTTTTTACCTACTTAATATCAAAGGTATACAATTTGTTTAAATAAAAAAAAATTGATTTTTTATAGAACAATTTTTTAAAAGTTTTAATTTTAGCTGGCAAAGGATTTCGAAAACTTTCTTGAAATTTACAAAAATTGTAGGCCCAATTTTTTAGGAGGTTAAAATTTTTACAGGCATTCTTACGAATGCCCGTGTTTGTTTTTGAAATCTTTTTATTCAAGTACATTCATTTTTATATACATATATAGATAATTATCTAGTGGGACTTTCCGATTGTGGGCGTGGCAGATTTTGTTTAACCTGTTATTCTTCAAATTTCTGTGTAATGATGGTTGGTGTAAAATTGATCCAACTTTATTTTAAAAGTGGGTAATCCAACCACGCCCATTTTGGTGAAGTTATCGCTAGCATCTTAACAAATTAAGATACCAAATTTCAGATGTTGAGGAGCTATGTTAGATAAATAATCGAATATCATTTAGTTTTACAAATTCTGGGCGTAATAGGTGGACGTGGCTAGTTAAAAAAAAACGTTTTTTAAGTTAGAAAGTATTTTTGAGTTTACATATCGATACATAAGAATGTAAATTCTATTGTCTATACCTTTTTCGAAAAGATTTTTTTTTTGAGGACTTAAGGCTCGAGGCAGTATGTGAGAACCTTTTCTATTTAAGAGTTGTAGTACAAATATTTCAAAATCTAAAATATATAAAAGAGGCTCACATTTAAAAATGATTTTTTCAGATTAAGGATGTGCAGCGTTTCTGTCTAAATTTTTTTTCATTATCAGAAGCACAACAAAATATTATCATATGGAATATTCTATGTAAGAACTCCTTTAACCATTTAAATATTAATAACAGCTTACTTTTGCAGTTCTCATAATTTTTGTATTTTTCAGATACAGATTCTAGAGTTTCGATATTTAATAAAAATTTAAGAAATATTTGTACACATTTTAATATATTTTTTTCCTGAATTTTTATATACTTGCAGCCGCACCGCTCGCCAATTGTCGTCACTTTGGCTAAAATTAGCGCACTTACGCTTTTCCCAACTACAACAGATACTTTTACTAAACTTATCGCCGTATTTGCCAGATACTTAAAAACAAAGTACGGGCGACCCTGACTCGTGTCTGAAATTGACACAAGTGCAGCACACGTACCGCTCGCTGGTATTTTCGGTATTTCAAGAATTTCAACTGTTTATACGATACTTGTGTAGATAGTTAGATAGCCATCAGCGTGTATCATAAAACTAATAGATAAGATTTCACAGGTCGACACAAATTAGATTAAGTCACTTTGTGCTTAAAAATAGCCAAAATATTAATTAAAATTAAATATCTAAAGCATGAGTGTAAATATTTTTCAGATTCGTATCTATGAGATATATATTTAATATGCTTCAAAGGTTGGCAAATACAGACATGCAAAATCTGTGTGGCACATGAAACGCATTAACCTCAATTAGTGGGGCTCGAACAATTTAGTTTGGCTACTACGTAATCTGAATGATTTTAGACATTGTTTTACTTTGTTGTTGTGTCTTTAAGTTGTATTATTTTTCTGCCGTAAAAACTGCTAATTAAAATAATGTCAATAAAAATGCGGCCCATTATACTAAAGCAGCGATTGCCAAATGTGTAATTTAATAGAAAAATCAAAAAAAAAAATTCCAACAAAAAAAAAATAGTAGACAAAACAAACAATAAGCTAAAAAGTTGACGACTTAACTTGACTTGGCACTGAGGCGCCGAATTGAATTGACTTAGCTTGGATCGCGCAAACTATAAAAGATATAACATTAACAAACGAAAAAAAAACACACAAACAAACGAACGACTGAGCGAACAATCGAATTCAATGCAAAACGCTGTTGAAAATTTCCCAGCTACGGAATTTCGTAACACTCCCGACCGACCACAGCAGCGGCAGCAGCAGCAGCAATTTAAGCTCGAAAATCTGTAATTATTAGTTAACGTGTATGTATCTGCAATATGCACGTAGATACTCACACACTTAAATTTTGTATTTTAAGATTTTCTTTTTTTATGTATATATTTTTCTATTTGAAGCACAGATCTTACCGATACAATTGTCTGTTGAAGTTGCTTAATAGACTAGAACCTCGCGCGAAGGTTTTTTTTTTCGGTAAGAAAATTCTTAGTTTGTCATTTGCTGCTTGCAGGCGCGAATGTATCTAGCTACCGCTGTTGTTGTTGTTATTGTTATTGTTATTGTTATTGTTTTTGTCATCGTGTAACTATCTCATAGAACAATGCACTAACGCACAAACCATTAAAATTCCACAATTCATTGACTCAGCATTTCCCACACACGCGCTCGCTCGATTGTTTCGCCCCCCGTTGAAATGCGCATTTTAAACCGGGGGGAAACTTAGTTTCTCGAACTTAAATCACTGTAAATGCGTGATTTTCACATGATTCGCGCTGCGCTGCTACCTCTAAGTTGTATTGTGGATCAAAGCACTTTTTCCCTCCGGCTACTTGGCTATACAATTTTGTATTATTATTATTATTTTTTATTTCAAATGGTTTGCCAGGAAAAATATTCGCAACGACCCAGTTTGATTTGTTTCTTTGTCATTACGCCGCCGCTCTAACTTAGTCTTAATATCAATTTCGTTCAGTAATTTATATGAAATCCATATTTATGGCGTGTCACAATCAACCTCCTCCTCCTTCTACGCCACATCAGTATACACAACTAAAATTGCGCTAAATTATAGTTTGATTCGCTTGGATACGAACCAAATGAACAAACGAACGAACGAACGAACGAACGAACGGCGAACTGGCCTTCTTTAAGCTTTCAGCGGCATTGGTCTATCATTACCGCAGGTGACTCTTCAATGGATTCCCACGTTTTGTCGCTGGGAGTCTTTATAGTATTACTTCGTTTTGTTTTGAATCGAATTGTTTAAGAATCTCTAGGAAATATGTGAACAAAATTAAATATGTTGTGTAAAACAATTATTAATAATTGTTAATATGTCTCAAACTTAGCAGGCATCAACGCGAATGTATCATATCCTGAACTGCCACATCCATGAGATACACAAATCTATTGAATTAGATAAATTTGCATAAATCCGCTGTAGATCATCATCAGCGACAGTCGGTGCTGAATTTTTTTCTTCTCTCTACTTTACCTACTTTAGTTGAAGCCGGGAAACTGTCGAATGCAGCAGATTTATGGCCACTCCATATGCCGCACTCAATTTTCGCAGGATGCGTTTGTCTGTTTGTTTGTATGTTAGCCTTTGCATTTCTACCACTGTGCGCTGTTGTTTTATTTTTGTTTTCGCTGTTGTTGTTGTTGTTTTTGTTGTTGTTTGCCACTTGAAACACTCGGCAATGATTTCGATTTGAAGTGCATATATTGAGGGCAATTAATGTGGCAAATGCTTCCTTCAATTTCGACAGCAGCGAGTTCCGCGTCCTACGGGATTCTACTTTTATAACTTTCATAAATGCCAAACAAATGTTGCGTTTTTTTTTTCGTTTGTTTTTGTTTTTGTGTGTATATGATATTGCCCCTGAGGAGTGCAATTGCGCCACCTTACCTCAGCCGTTCAGTTAATTTGCCAGCTAGATAGTTTTTAATATTTTTTTTTAATTTATGCAAATGCGTTTTGGAAAAATCGAAAATGTTGATTTGAATGTTTTCTCTTGCGAAACCCTTAAAATGTGTTGGTGATGGTAAAGGTTAAATTTGGAATTTTCGCAATTGATAGATACTTTTTCAAATCGTTCATTGGTATGGAAAATTGTTAGGCTCGAGTGGGAAAGATACAATTACAAAACGGTAGCAATAGCTTTAGGAGTAAAGAAAGAAGTTTGAAGAGTTTTACACCTCTCACCCACGAAGTGTAGGTTGAAAGATACTTTAAGCCTTGGAAATACAATTTATTTAAATTTTTTAGAATTCAAGAAAGTTTGCTGGAAATGAAGCCAGTAAATTGTTTATACATAAATGCAAACTTTTATTGATAAAAGATAGTCCGATAAATATCTATTTTATTAGTCAAATAAAGTATCTATTATATTTGGTATAAAAAAGGTCATTAAATTTTTTGACCCAGTTTAATAAAAAAATCGAAAAGGAAATTTTTCAATAATTCGAAAAGTCGTACTTTTAAATATATGCCGATGAAAACCCAATAAAAAAGTATGTAATAAAAACTGTTATGGTTTCTATTGAAATGTTACAGCCAACTTAAGAAACCATATTTGTATCTGTTCGGTTGTTTCTGTTCGGTTTGTGACTGCTGCTACCAGTTACCGCTGGCGATAGCGATCTGAAGCCATGACCAAAGCGAGCAAACTGCGTCGTCGTCACTGAATAAGGTAGCCAACCGCCAGCTAGCAACAACAACAATAACCACAACAACAACAACAGCAACAATAAAACATAATCGCCAGCGTCATCAGTACAAGACAAGCAGCAACGAGCTGCATCTTAAAGATATCATAAAGCACAACAAGGTATGAAAAAAAAAAATCGTCGGCGAGAGAATTCGATACCGATCTGAATGCGCTGCGCTGTGCAGCAGCAGCGCTTCCATAGACGATTTCCTGCCTTTTTGGATTGGTGTTTTTTTTGTTATTGTTATTGTTGTTTATTTTTTATTTTTTTGTGCGACTCTACGTTGAATTACAAAATTCACAATTTGTATCATTTTATTATAATTTTTGCTGTGTTATTGTATCTGCGGCTTTTGTTTGGCTGTGCTAGAAAATTGTATCTGTATATATACAAAAAAAAAAAGAAAAAAGAAATCGTAACAAAAGGCGATAGAGGCGCGTTGAAATTGATCTGCTGCCGATTTGCGTGCGCACACACGCTAAAGATACTTTTGTATCTGCGAGATACTTTTGTAAGATACGAGCTCTCGCTTGTGGATAGTTTTTGTTTTTTATTATTTTTCTAAAATCCAATTGAAATTAAAGATTTTCTTGCCTATTTGTAAGGCTATTAAAATAAAATGTAGATCAAAAGTAAATTTCTTTTTATATCTTTTCAGTTCAGCTTCCAATTGATATGCAAATTTTGTGCGCTCGTTTGTGGCTACTGAAAACATAATCACGCCCGTTGAAAACCGAAATTCGAAATTGCATTATCGCCAGCATTTGTTGCTGTGTACTCGTATTTGTGTATCTGTCGGATAGTCAGTGTCCGTCAGCCAGTTCGGATAGTAATTCAAAACCGATATTGTTGCATCTAACGTGGCATATCGGTATGTGTGTATATGTATATGTATCTGTATCTATAACTCGCTCGGCCGTGTATCTGTTTTGTAGCTGCACTTTTATAATTTCAAAACAAAAACTATCCAATGACAACTATTGCTATTGCTTCTGTTGTTGTTGTTGTCGTATTTGTATTTGTATTTGTATTAAATGTCCTCGTTTCGCAGTTTTAATTTTGGTTTTGTTATCTCATTTTTATATTAAAATTTGTTGTTGTTTCGTTTATTATTTCTATTTAAAATTGTTGTGTATCTGTAAAGGTGATTTGCAATTTGTCGCATCTAACATGCTCGTATCACATGTCTTCTAAGCGTTTCTTGTCATCTGCGAATATTTTGTTGTTGTTTTTTAGTTGCTTAAATAATGCATTTAATTGGCTATCTGAGCTGATAGTCGTAATTGGAGCGTAAATAGCAAAATGCTTGAGATTTAATTCAAACTAAAAAAGATTTTTGTAGATACTTTCGGTGGGAATGTTGATGAATTTTGGTTTGTGACCAGAGATGATGAATCTTAGACACGTGTGAAGATTGTAAAAAAATGTTGACCAAGTTAGAAGTTTTTTTTTGCAGGTACTGGAATGTATGGGTATAGTGAACACCCAAATTTTTACATGGAGTACTCTAAATAGTGAACAATCGAAATGCTTTTCAATATTTGGAGGTTTGGAAATTTTGAGAGCAACAAAAAAAAAAAAACGCAGTCGTCGTGAAAAAGCGGTCCAAAAGTTATTTTCTAAACGCAAGAAGAACAAATGTCCACCTTAAAATAGTGAACAACCCGGATATAGTGAACAGTCCTTGCATTAATTTGTTCTTTATGTCCAGACACGACTGTAGTTGTATGTTTTTCTTTTAATAATATTAATTGGATGGCCAATTATTAACTAAAAAATTATTGATAAAAGTTTTATGAATACTAAAGAAGTGCCACGCCCATCCTCCACGCCCACAAATATTAAATTTGTTTGTCAACGAACATGTTTAAGAAACTTGGTAGATACATAATATATTATACTTAGAACTTAGATATAAACTTCTCATAAGATTTAAAGCGATTACAGATATGCCACGCCCACAAATATGCAATTTTATATATTTTCAATCCGTTAATAGAGTTGTGCGCATTCAAAACGCACAATTGCCCTCTACCACCCACCAACAAAACTCCACGACGTACCTGTATACAACAACAACAACATGTTGCTGCAACACAAGCGCACATTGAAATTCGAATTACAAGCAACAATTGCCGCTGCACAAACACACACTCAAACACATGCAGGCACATATACTTATACATACAAATGAAAGATAGATGCAGCGGCGATGTGTGAACTTTGCATATTTTATTAAGTATATTTGTTGCTGTTGCAGCGCTTTTTATTATATTGTTGCTGTTGTTGTTGTTGCTGCCGCAAAAATTAATTTACGTTTTTCGTTTGCAAACAAACAAAACGTAGAGAAAAAAAAAATTATGCCGAAACCAAAAACTCTCGAAAACAATTGGCAACAAATGCAGCCAAAGCCAAAGCAAAAGCGTAGCGAAATGCAAGAGATTTGCCATTGCTGATACGACAGACAGGCAGCAGCAGCAGCAACATACGTCGACAGCAGCGACCGACGACGACAACAAACAGTGCACAGTACTGTCGCATGTACTTTTCGAAACAATAAGAATTAGAAAACTAACGTGAAAAATTCAAAAAAGAATTTCATAAATGTTATAAATACAAATTAAATATCTTCTGAGTTTTCTTTAATTTACACAGCATGTTGAAGTACTGTGTTGGGGCGACCGATTTCGATAGCAGTCGACGGTGCACATTTTGCATAAAGCGTAAATGCACCGTTATGCCTGTTACGTGCGAACGAAACATACGAAACGAACGAATGAAATTCCCGTATCTGCCAGATACAAATGTGTTTGTTCTACACATTGTCTATTGTTGTTGTTGTAGTTGTTGTTGTTGTTATTTAGTAGGTAATAATGAGCATGTTGCAGCGTTGCAGGTTGCCGCTGTTGTTATTATATTTTTGCTGTTGTTGTTATTGTTGTTGTTGTTGTTTTTGTATCTGTGCCCTTTAATTTTGCCATTTCGCAAATTTTATGCGAAAAACTCGTAAGTAGTAAAACAACAACAATAACAACAACAACAACAACAACAACAACTGTCTGCGGCGCACTTCGTTTAGGCCAAAGTTCAAATTTTGTAAACTGCATTTGTTGTAGTTGTTGTTGTTGTTGTATTTACTGTTGCCATTCGCTGTCAGCGCTGCATGATAGAGTGAGGGACGGCAGCGCATTGCTTCGTGGATAGAGGAGGAGGAGGAGAAGATGGACAGAGTTCACACCTGTTGCCGCAGCAAGTGGCAACTTGTTGTTGTGTTTATAGTTGGTGTTTTTTTTTTAAGAATTTTCAAGGGCTAAAATCAAAGTAACCTCGATCTTAAAATTCATTTTGGCATAAGCGATATTTAATGGTCTTTAGTACATTAAAATTTTTTCAACTAAATGAGAATTTTAGTGTGAGTATAAAAATTAAAGGAACGAAAAAATTAATTTAAAAAAAATCGTTTGTCGTTGATTAAATTTGTACATATAACATAAAATTTTATCTTAAAGATACTTTTTTTTATAAAGTAAAAAAAATACATTTGAAATGTCATTTGAAAATAAGAAAAATGATCGAGCACCCAAAAGAAAAGAAACCAAAACATGAACATGGTTAAAAAACAATCAGAAACACACAAACATATACAAACATGTACATATATATATATATACGTATGTGTATATATGTATAACATGCGCATCATTAATTTGCATTAATTCCAAATCAAGAAATTTTTACATTTCTATCACAAAAATAAAATAAAAAACAGAACTCAAAAGAAATAAAAAGGATTTATCAAAGCGAATTTATACGCAAACACACACACACACATGCATACACACCCAAATACATTGAAGTAAACTACTCGTATACACATACCCAAAAGGGTTAGCATATGTGGCACAAAAGCGATGACGACCACGAGGAAGACGAGGACGACGCTGACGACGCTACTAGGCAGCCTAATGACATTTTGAGGTTGACATTTAAATGCGAATCCGTCGCGAAAGGAGCGCTGCGACAAACACGAAAGGATAAACCATACCATACCACCCATACGACCGGCAAAATATGACGTTTGTGTTTATTTGCATCATTTACCTTTTGCCAAAACGAACGAAAAAAAATATTTCAAAGCAAAAAATAAACAACGAGGCGAAGGAAAAAAAAGGATGCTGCATGAATTTGACATAATCTGCGTACGAACAAGGATATCAAGCAAAAGAACGAACGAACAAACGAACGAATGAACGAATGGAAAATAAATGATTTGTAAAAAAAAAAACTGCACACAGCAGCGCAAAGATACAAGATACGTATCCGAATGCGAATGCGAACGCCGACTTAATGACATTTGTAGAAACATGTGTATTAAATACAACAACAACACAACATCAACATAACAACAACAAGAACAACAACAACTACAACACAAAAGCAAACGAAAGGATGTGAAAGTAGTGGCAAGGATATCAGCATCATTTCACTCGAATGTTAAATAGTGTCGCTTCATTTGGCTGGTTTTATTTTACAAACAAACATAAAAAAATTAATTTCTTTAAATGTTGAGATTTTGAAAAAGTTGTTGTTTTTGTTTTATATTAGTTAATTTTTTTTAAATGATTATTTAAGCTGCTTAAAAAAACTTTTCAAAAAATTTTATTAAAGAAATCCATTTAACAAAAATTTAAAACGAAATTGTTAAGTGGAATTTTAGACTACATCTTTAGAGAAAAAAACATAAAGTTGTTGGTTTACCACCAGAGAATTTCTGCTCTCATTAGGTAAAAAATAAGTTGTTGCTTTTGTTTTATATTAGTTAATTATTTTTTAAATTATTATCTAAGCTGCTTAAAAAATTACTATCAAAAAATTTCATTAAAAAACTTCTTTTAACAAAAATTTAAAAATAAATTGTGAAGCGGAATTCTAGACAATATCTTCATCGAAAAAGAAAGAAATTTCTAGAGTCTTTAAGATCTCAGTATTATTATATAAAGGCTATAGAGGCACTGCAACCTGAAAGATCAATTGTGTAGCCTCGTTGCCCTACTGACACAATTCTAGACTATTTATAAATCTTGTTATTTTTGTGGGCTTAACATTTACTATCTCATTTGGAACTAGAATCCCATTGCCTAGATAGTTAAATCTGCGTCTTGCCACAGCTGGACAAGTGCAAAGAACATGCTCAGCCATGTCCTGCTCCTTTTGGCACAGTCGGCATGAATCCTTTCCTACCACTCAGTAAGTAAAAAAAAATAAGTTTTTTCTTACTTCAATCGCAACCAGCCTAATGCACATAAGTATGTGTGTAGTTGGGTCTTTAGCATTCGAGTGTGTGTGTGACGGTTTTGCGTCATTGACAGCGCTAGTTTTTGCTAGATTTATTTGTTGTTTTTTTTTTTTGTGAGAAATTTTCGGGTGCAATTTCTTCTCGCTTGCAAAAGCAATTTTTAATGGTTTCTTGGCGCTGCTGCTGCCGCTGCCGCCTGCTTAAGGACGAAAGGATTATTAATGACTTTTCGTCACCGCCGCCGTCCGTCCGTCCGTCGTCAGTCGGTTGACAAGTGAAGTGGTACAAGAAGCCAGTGTTGCATGTATTTACAAGTTTATGTGATTTATTGGCAATTCGAGAGTTTAACGCTAAACGATTTTTAATAGAATTTGCGTAGAATTTTTGTGAATATTTTCTATGAATGATTTTTCTTCTTGTTAATAATAAAAAAACAGAAAAATTCGTGTTTTAAATAAATGACTGATGATGTCATATACAGGAGAAAAAACTTAAAAAAAAACCTAAGGTTTAAAACAACAAAAATATCGTGAGAAATTTGCTACTGACTGCTAAGCAAAAATGTTGAGTTTTGAGAGAACCTTCATATAAGATAAATGTTTCAACATTTGTTTGATAGCATTGATTAATTTATTAATTGAATAGATCAATTTTTACTGAGTTGTGTCGTCGCTTGTCCGCTTCGAATATATATGTCCACTAAATCAACGACTGCTATGGTGCATCGAATATTCTTCAATAGACTTGGGGTCGATTCCTAAAATTTTCTAAAATGAAATAAAACTAAAATTCTTATTTTTGAGTGCAAAACAGTTTGAATTTTCAATTAACACTGTTAATTGTATTGATTAAAATAGGTTTAAGTGAAGTTACAGTTAACAATTAATTGTATTAAACAAAAAAATCATTATATCGATCAATTTTTGGAATATATCATTCTGTTTGTGATTTGAAGAATCGTTTTCAATTTGATACTTAAATTATTTCCAGAATCAAAATTAAATATTTCAACTAATTCTTCATACCCAGAGAAAAATATGAATGTCCCCCACCTACTCCACTAGCCGCAATACTGTCCAACCACATCCTTCCATTTGCTTCCTTAATGTCCTTTAACTGTGCTGCTTGTGCGTTGCGTGGGGTTAAAAAGCGGGTTAAGTTCAATTGACCAACAAAGCATTCGGCTTTTTTTTTATTCCACATAAAAAAAACAACAACTTCACCCTAACCAATACAAACGCATTCAAACAAACGTTCACACACAGAAAGACTATGACCAGTAGCGGATTTTAGGGGAATTGGTTTAGTTGGTTTTAGTAGGAGACTTGATTAGGTATGGATACGTCATTAATTTTCAAGGGGCGGATAAAAACTTGAGTCTAAATTCCAATTAATTGTTAAAAATACTTCTTAATTCTTCAAAAAAAATTTAAAATAATGTTTAACCTAAGTCCGCCACTGGCTACGTCCAACTTTCTTTGGTAGAACAGTCAGTCTTTTTTTTAAACTGCTTCAACGCCCTTTTTTGCTTTTTGCCACTATGTTTTTTGTTCTTGTAACTTTTTTATATAAGCACTTAGGTACGCAAGTCCTTTCGCCTGTAAATGTGTGGGTGTGTTGCGTCCTAGCGCCCCAACTGGACTGCTTGGCCACACATGTGTAACAAGTAGAAAGAACTTCTTTGGCCATTCTTTATATTGTGATATTGTTGTTGTTGGCATTGTATCGAAATTACAAGGGTTGGCATTGGCATTACTTCTGTTACATGCCAACTTGCAGCCTATGTCCTGCGTGGATGTATGGATGGATGTCCTGCGTGCGCATTTCAAGTGCCTCTAGTCTACGCATTTGTTAGATTGGTATGGTTTTTTTTTTCGTATTAAAAGTCGATTTTATTAATGCGTTTTTTTTCTAGTTAGATATGGAATAAAGCCATTTATTTGTCGGGCTGTTAGTGCATTTGAAAGTATGCATATGTATGTATACATATATGCATGATTATATGTATAATTGTGTGTTGTTTAAAGGTGATAACACCCTCTTTAGCGGCGGTTAACATAGTCGAAAAAGTGTTAAATGGGGTTAAGTAATATGGTAAATGCTTATGTTGACGCTTGACGTGGATTGTGTGTACTTTTAGATATGTAAGGATATATGCTAGATAAGGTAGCTAATGCATTAAATGAAATAATTTTTAGAAAAGGACATATATCGTACTTAGTTTTTTTTTAATTAAAAAAAGGTAATTATAATAATGTTATTATATGTAAGGAGATACTGACTTTTTAAAATGCTATAAATGCTCTTTAAATATGCAAAATATGCATGACAAATCATCGTGATTTTGAAATATGCTTAATACAATAAATAAAAAAAAATAATAGAAATGTACGAATTTTTTTTTAAGACTTACCGAATAAAATTTAAATATTATCATATACATATCAAGTCATTCCTTACGAAAACGATCATAGATTCGGAATCGATTTCTTCAATTGTTTTTTCTTTACATTCGATAAATGAGGATGGTTGTTTTGGTTGTTTAATCTAGATATTTAAACATTTTAAATAAATAAAAATTTTATTAAAATCTGATTTTACCTTTCTTCAAGTGGCAAACTCTCGGTATATGTATATTAGGGACAGACCTCGTTAAGAGTTCATATGAAAGCTATTAAAGGTCCCTACAAGAATAAATGTTTCTTAATAGTAAAGGATCATTTCATTAAAAAAGGGATTTTAAAAAATCTATATATTTCTTTCTTTCTTTCTTTCTTTCTTTCTTTCTTTCTTTCTTTCTTTCTTTCTTTCTTTCTTTCTTTCTTTCTTTCTTTCTTTCTTTCTTTCTTTCTTTCTTTCTTTCTTCCTTCCTTTATTTCTTGATTTCTTGATTTCTTGATTTTTTGATTTCTTGATTTCTTGATTTCTTGATTTCTTTCTTTCTTTCTTTCTTTCTTTCTTTCTTTCTTTCTTTCTTTCTTTCTTTCTTTCTTTCTTTCTTTCTTTCTTTCTTTCTTTCTTTCTTTCTTTCTTTCTTTCTTTCTTTCATTCTTTCTTTCTTTCTTTCTTTTTTTCTTTCTTTCTTTCTTCCTTCCTTGATTTCTTGATTTCTTGATTTTTTGATTTCTTTCTTTCTTTCTTTCTTTCTTTCTTTCTTTCTTTCTTTCTTTCTTTCTTTCTTTCTTTCTTTCTTTCTTTCTTTCTTTCTTTCTTTCTTTCTTTCTTTCTTTCTTTCTTTCTTTCTTTCTTTCTTTCTTTCTTTCTTTCTTTTTTTCTTTCTTTCTTTCTTTCTTTCTTTCTTTCTTTCTTTCTTTCTTTCTTTATTTCTTGATTTCTTTTTTTTAACCCTATGCACATCTAAACTATTCATCCGATTTCGTTGAAACTTAGATAGTTGCTGTGCCACGCCCAACTGTTACTCCCAACAATTGATATTTGTTTTTAATCTAGAATTTGCTATCTAAGTTTGTATGAGCATTGTCAACAACTTCACTAAAAATGGGCGAGGTTAGATCAATATAACATCCACTTTTACAAATAGGTCGGATCAATTTTACGCCCACCGCCATAGCTCAGGAACTTGATGCGATATATAGAAAACATGTAACGGGACGAATTATAGTTACTTATATATATATACATCCACTTCTTACGCCTACAATTTGTAAAAGAAAGTGATAATATTCAATTGTTTTGCTAATATTGTCGTAGCTCATAAACACTATAACGGGTAATACCTTCAGCGCCGGGTATTATAAGCTAGAGACCCTATGCTCCCCGAGGAGTTCAAGGATATAATGATGAATGATGATTATAATATAATGCATGCCTTTTGCTAAATATGTTTGTTGTATTCCAATGAAACCCTTTAAAAGATATCATTTCATTTGAATAAATATAAGGATATAGCTTTCGTACTCACTAAGATACAGACTAAAATTACAAAACTGAATCCTTAAGATATTCAAGATACGTTTTTAAATGTTAAATTATAGTGTTCATAGTCCAAAGTCAAATATTTGAAAGTACAAAACTCTACATGAATTGAAATAAATTTTAAATGCATTTAAGTCCAGGTTTAGATGATCTATTTAAAAATTTAAATCTAGGATTTTTATTACCATAGACAATCAGCAAAAATATGGTGGATTTATATTTCTACTATGTGAGACTTTGAGGTTAATCTAACTTTTTGTTTTAAAGAATTATCCGTACCAATAAATTTTTTTTATATTGTCATCAGAATAAGAATATTGAAAAATTCAATAGCGGATTAAGTTAACATTACAGCTAAAGAAAAGCATAACAGTCCTTTTATATTGTAGATCCCAACTATGTTAAATAAATTTCATTATCAAGTAGGCAATAACTATAATGTTATTAACCGATAATACAAAACCTATAGAACGCCACAAAAACGTTGTCGATAGCTGCTGAACCGAAATGTATCTGTGAATGGAAATAATTACAAAAAGCTGTTGGCTTCTTCTTCTTATTTAACGAGACTATTGAAAACGCTGAAAAGTCACTTTCATAGTCAAATTTTGGGAAATGCTTTAGTAGAATATAAATTCTCTAATACGAACAAACGCCGAAATGCAACATGCCAACGCATATCGAACAAACGCTAATTTCGAAATTGATATGCTTTTGTTTAGCACCTTATATATATATATATATAAAAAAAGAATATATATCAACTTTAAAATACCGAAACTATTAGAAACGCAAGAAGAAAATGAAAGCCTTACTTCAAGGACACAAACACAAACGCACCGGAACGCATTTCACGCATGTTCCAACGGCAGAGCCTGAGAATTATGCAAATGTCGCGCTTCGAACTAAAAACGCTCGATACATAATTTCTTACAAGGCAACTCACATACATCACATACATACGTACGTACATACATAGTTCGAAAAAATTCAATTGAAATCTTTTCGATTAATTTGCATAATTCCCAAATCATTTGTTGTTGTGTTTTGATTGCGAACTGCATAAATAAATTTTCAGTCTGTTGTTGTTGTTGTTGGTGTTGCTGTTGTTGTTCTTTCGGATTTGCAATTGAATTGGTCGTTTGGATTGGATTTGTTGGGTGCTTATATTTCGGTTTGGCTGTGGATGTGATAAAGCGATTTTCCCACAGTATTTTACGGATAGATTGCGAGAGGAAATTGTTGAAATTTTTAATGATATAAAATACTTAATAAATTTTTTTAAGAAGTTATTAATTTAATTTGAAAAAAAAAGAATCTTCTTGGAAAATATGAAGAAATTTGATTTATTTTAGTTTTTGAATTATTAATTTAAAATATATTTTACGAAGTTATTTTTTAAGGCCGAAAAAGTTCGGATATGTTAAAAATTTTTGCTTTATATTTCAATATTTAATCCAGTTTAAATGAAGTTGTTATTCTACCTTAAAGGATCGGTAACCAAGGTCCAGCCATATGAAGTTTTTTTTAGAACCGAAAAAGTTCGAATATATTAAAAATTTTGCTTAAAATTACAAGGATCAGCAGGAGCTATAGCCAAGGTCCTGCAAGGTCCTTGATTTTTGTTTGATTAAAATTCTTAATATATAATTCTTATTATATTTTATCCTGTAGTTCAGAAAAGATGCCACATAAAATTGCTTGATGCACAGACCAGCTGCCCAAACTCTTCCGCAATCACCTTGTCATCAATAAATCAAGACACCCATTTCGATGCAAATCAAGTGAAATCTTATTGGCATCTTCAAGGAGATACAAGTATACCAAAACAATAGTCAGCCAGAAGTCCATTGACATCGCACGGAAACGCAACTCAACCCTTGAGCATATGCAAATGGACTCGCCTGAACATTCGCGCGTCGCATTACCATATGAAAAACCCGTGATGAAAATCGAAAACATTGCGGACACTGGCAACAGTAGCAAACAAGGATCAATCAATATTTTCCACCGTACAAAACAACACCCGAACGTAAGTAACCAACAACAACGCCAGGTAAACGAGGCGACAATCCTACTAAATTCGATATTGTCTCGAGAGAAATGAAAAACGCCCGTCACAAAGTGTTGCATACGTAATTATGTGAATCAGAGAAAAATATATTTGCTAAGCAGCCAGCAAGGACGCACTCGTAAGCGTGAAACTTGCTAAACGCGATCGCGATCGAGACACAGACATCTGCAAAGCAAAATGCAGCTTGATCGGCTGCCACATCCGTTGCATTGATATGCAAATGATTCGCCAAGAGATCGACTATGGACGTGTACGCGTACCTATCATAAGACTTGGTTAGAGGAACACAAATTTTTTTATTATGATCGAAATGCGATCAAAGCAACCACCCCTTTATTTTTTCTTTCCTTCTTTCTATTTCTTTTATATTTTTCTTCTACAACTTTTGTCGTTCTCGTTGTTGAACCTTTTGTCGTGGCAGCTTAGTTTCGTTGATATCAGTACAACAACATTCGTTAATATCGTCGCAGTCGACGGCAATAATGTCTGTCCGATTGTTATTGATATGCTGCGATCGATCCTCATTATTGCACAATTTGCCAATTGTTATTGGCATCATTTTTTGCGAAATTCGATTGCGGTAATTGTAATGGTCCACTGTGGTGCAAATACGCCTTTTGTCTGCCGTTGTGCCTATTTTTTTGTGACGAGCATTTATTAATGCCGCTACTGTGGGTAAGTGATCGTCGATGATCCTCGACAAACAATAACTTAGGACCTAAGCCTCGATCTTGAAGTTAACGAGAAAAAAAAAGAAAGCAAACGTTTGCAAATATTGCTGGCGTGCAGACAAAGCATCCAAAGGACAATGTCGATAGTTTGGCTTTAGCTTCTCCTGGGCCTGCTTATCGACTTTTGACTGATCGTGCTGTCGAAAGGGTGCACCGCGATTTTAAGCTGGCTATAAGTCGGTTAATTGTCCGCGCTAGACGTGCTCTAAGCACAAATTAAATTTTAAACTTTTTCGCTAGTTACATGGAATAAAAAAACTTACCGATGCGCTACAGTTCTTGCAGTGCTGATCATCTGGCTGATCTTGACAATCATGTCCAACTGTTTGGCGGCTTGATCGCTGTATTTTACCGCGTAAGCGTTTGGTTTGTTTTGTTTTGTTCTGTTTCATTTGCCTTTGGACTGTGTCTGCTGCTATACTTGCGAATGCAATGAGAATGTATCTTTGAAGTTGGAGTCGTGTGTTGAAATTTATTGAATGCGTGTTCGGTGCGTTTGTCACGTCGGTACGTGATCGCCCATAAAGGTGTAATAATTTTTATTAACTTTATATGTGAATTTTCTTTAGTTTTTTGTTTGTTTTTTGTTGTTGTTGTTGTTGTGTATATATGATTTTATATCGTCGTGTCGTTCTTTGTCCACTTACAATATGAGTTATGTTATGTGATCTGGGCATGAGGATGAGAGATGATATCTTTTCAAAGAAGAGAGAACAGTTTTTGGATTTAGGTTTCTTTTTTCTTGACTTGACTTGACTTGACTTGACTTTGGGAAGACTTAAGAGATCGTTTTTCTGTCATAAAAATACAACAAAAATAGTTTTATATATAGAATAAATTAGTTTTATTATCAGTTAGAAGAACCAATTGACTAATAAAATAATTTTTCATGTGTTGTTGCTGCTGTCAGTGACTTTAGCGCTGACAATTTGCAAATGTCAAAACTTAATTCCAAATCAGCTGATTAATGTCTAAACTAATTGAAAATAATTTTTTTTTGCTTGAATAACACGCAAATAGTCACCACTGTCATAGCCCATACCACAAGCGACACAAAAGTCAGTGAGAACTTCAGCTAAATGACATTATTGAATTTTGATGAACTGTCATGCATGGGAGTCGCCACTATACTCGTATAACCAACATTTGACATATGAATATAATTAATAATAGTCTGTAATGAAAATGAAAAATGGAAAAATGCATTGCATGCTAAATAACAACCTAGAGAGAAGAACAACAACAACAACAAAAATGTAATAATGCAAGCTAAATGAATTGAAAAGGCTAAACAGCGACGAAACGAAATGAAGTGAAATGAAAAGCAGCTGAAAATTCGTGAAAACCATGTCGAGAAAAAAAACAAAAAACAATAACAAAAATACAACAAAAAACTTAGTTAGTTTGTAGTTTTTTTTTTCATGTGGCATGAAAAAGTAGATAAATATCTCCCCGGAGTCCTTTTAGTCAAGTTTTATACTCGTATGCGCTTTCGGGCGTAATTTTTGTATATCGTATGTGTGTGCATGTGTGTGGGTGTGTGTGTATGTTTTTGACTGAGTTTACATGCGATAAATTCGTAATTTTTCTGTTTTGCTGTATTTGTTGTAATTGTTGTTGTTTTTTTCTTTTGTTATAACATAAAAAGACGAAATTAATTTATGCAAATCGATAAAGTCGACACATGTGAAATGGAAATTTTCGTATACAAAAAAATAACAACAACTACAAAAACAACAAATTATCGTAACGACTTTAATATAAGCTAAATTAATTATTTAACCAATTCTTTGGCAGTTAAGTGTAGTTAATTAATTCTCATTGCGATAATACTGAGACATTTGTGTATAGCAAGAGTTTGGCAAGGGTTAAGGTTTTGTTCGTATTTTTTTATAAACAACTTTTAGCTTGATATTAATCGCTACTCGTTTTTCTAATAAACTAAAAATATTTTGACATTATTAACAACGCATTTAACCCGAAAATGAAATGAAATCGTCAAAAAAGTTGAAATTTTTATGACATCAATTAAGTAATTTTTAAAAATAATACTTTTAAAATTAAGTTGTTGTTGTCGTCGTTGTTATTGTTGTCGTTGTTGTTGTTATTGTTGTTGTCGTTGTTGTTGTATTCAAGTTTATTGCTAAACCAATGCAAGCGCTCGTAAGGCGAAACAATGAAATTCCAAAAATACGTTAATTGCTCTTAAATGTTTTTGTTGTTGTTCGTTTTCACATTAAAGCCATAAAAATTTGATGTAAAAAACTAAAAAAAAATCACTTATTACGTGTTAAGTTAATAAAATTGTTGTATATATAGTATAAGTAGTCATAAAATTATTTTTAAATGGTTTATAAGTATGTGTTTCCGGCCAAAGAACAAAAATGGCCGAGAGTTTATAATACAATTGAGGATTGAGGTTTGCATGGCTTTGGCTAAAAGTTTAACTTACCGTCGACCCAATATGACGAGTGGTGATTCATTAGCGGTTCATAAGCGATTCGTTGAAGCTTGTCATAAAATTCGATTCCAAAATGAATTCGCAAATGATATCGTTAGCAAATCACTAGCGAAAATTAACTGACGAAAGTTAAAAGCATAAATCGCGAAAGATATCGTTAACGAATCGCTAGTGAACATTCACAAACGAATCGTAAAATTTATCGTTCTATGAATCGTAAAACGATAAATTTGCTGTGCGATTCTAAAACGTATTCGAAAGCGATATTGTAAACGCTTAACTAGCGAATCGCTAGAAAGCATTCACTAACGAACCGTAAAAGTGATTCTTCTATGAATCTTAAAAGCAATAAATTCCATGATTCTAAAGCGAATTCGAGAAGGATATCGTTATGGAATCACTAATGAACAATCACAAACGAATCGTAAATTTATTTTTCTATGATTCGTAAAACGATAAATTTGCAATACGGTTATAAAAAGTATTCGCAAGTGACATCGTAAATGTGTAGCGAATCGCTATTAAACATTCACTAACGAATCGTAGAAGCAATAAATTCCATGATTATATATGATTATAAAACGAATTCGCGAATGATATCGTAAGTGAATCACTTGCGAATTGTTAGTAAGCATTAACTAACGAATTGTAAAAATGATTCATAAAAGTATCGCTTTTGTGATAAACAAATGAATGGGCTCGTAAATGAATCGGAAAAGTGGATCTTTTACGAATCACTTTTACGATTCTTTTACAAATCACTTTTACGATTCGTAAAAGAGCGTAGATTTCCTTTCGGCAGCGATATTATGAACGATTTGTTTTCGAGTTTTTTTTAAGAATCAGTTTTGCGCCCAGTACCCCATACAATATTAAAAAGTTGAACTGATTCCCGAAAGTGGATGATAGAAGTTTGGGGAAAGGATGGGAGATTCATGGCAAAATTATTTACTGAAGAGGCAGTTTAGAGAGAAGAAGCTGAGAGAAGTATTATGCCTAAATCTTAATTTTCTAAAACGCAAGACAACCTTTAGAAATTGATATGAGGATTTAAAGTTTGATCAAAAAATAAATTAATATATATAAAATTAAAGCATGCTTTAGTCTTCTTGAAATATTTATTTATAAATTTTGTATTTTACATACTTAAAGAAACCTACGCCAAATTGAAAGTAAAGTTACCCTCTGCACGTGTTCGAATGACTTCATTGAAACGCAATTTATTTTCTATTTTTTTCTCAACACACATATACAAATTTATTTCTATATAAAAAGTAACACTCCCTCTCAACGGTGCCCGCATAAAATAAAATATATATGAAAAAAAAACACGAATTGACCAAAAGTTAATTAAAGAAACTTCCTCAAGTATTCAGTGCCCAGCACACAACAAAAACAATCCCGCATACGATTACGAATAACACAAACGAAATAAAAACAATATATACAATTCATTGGCGACGACAACAACACCACCACCACCACCATCGTAAGTCTATTCGAATTTCCACTTGACCCTTCCTTAACGACGACGAAACACCTACCTGTATACACCCCCACCCCTGCCCCGCCGACATTTCGACAACAATAAACTATGCTAATGAATACGAAAAACCGATCTATTAACCTCTGCTGTCAAAAGTGGCCAAAACAAATGAATTAACCAATAACCGAGCGGCTTCGACCACACCACCTACACCCCCTACCCCAGCGTCTCTTGAAAAAAGTTCGAACTTTCAAACGTTCGAAAAAAAAACGAAAACGAAAAAAGAAAAGAAACAAGGCTAGTCCAGCGAATTAGGAAAAAATGGACGCGAACTAGAATTTAATGCCATTGGGTGTCGTTTGATTAGCATATCTATCTATAGCATATAAACACATTCGACCAGCACCATGCACATAGGTTATTTTACCAATATATACAGTCGCGGGCAAAACTGTCGGTAAGAATATGATGGGGGACAAAAAAACTACTGAAAAGTTTTTTAAGTATTTTTTAGTTATGAATTTATAAATCTAAAACATAGAAACTAGTTATTCTTTTTTATTAAAATAATTCTTAGTATATAGAAGAATTCATACTCCACATGTAAAAAAAAGTACTTTGATTAGAACTAATCAATCGGCACCATTAAAATAGCAAGTAACTGGATTCATATATGATCAGATTTGAAGCTAGATATAATCACATATATCTAGATATGATAAGATAACAACTGAATTTGGAACTGATTGTATAAAACTGGTCTGAATATTTAGAAATATACTCATATGATGTGATTTAAAAATAGATATGGTTGAATAAAAAGGTTAGTAGAATAGATATGAGAACGCAGATTGAGCGAACTCACCTTTATTTTTGTGTTCTTTTCAATTAATAAGAATGCAACATCGAACAAAAAAAATCAATATTGTTATTATTGATAAAAAATAATGGAAACACTTGACCAAGCGATGCTGCAACTTTTTAACACGTCTGAAAAAAAAACGTTTTCTCGAGGTCTACACGGGGGAGGCCTACATCGGGCGGTGAGGCTAAGTACTTATCGGACCATCATATGTATACATACATTTCTCTATATATCCAAAAAAGTTAACAGTTAACAACAATTTTATTTTGCTAACCAACAATATGTCTGATGGTTGAATATAAAGGTTAAGAAAGTAGAAATGAGAACGCTAACTGAGCGAACTCACCTCAATTTCTGCCTAATATTGAAGTTTGCTTTTTTGATTTTTGCCAAAAAACTACGTTGTTGTTTTTATTTACTAAATAATTTTGTAGCAATTATGACAACTACACAGACATTTAAATTTTAAAGAGGGAAACGATATCGAGGTGGAGAGGCAAATTTTTCTACTTCCCTCACCTTATATTTAATACACCACGATCTATCTGAGTACTACTTCAGATCGTCTTTGTCTAAAGTTTTGCTCATAAGTGTAAAAGAATAAGGCTTCGGACAGCCGATGGTGGATGGTCGTGTTGACTGCTGATATGTCCATTAACGGCATTTTATTACTGTAAATGTTGACGTTTAGGGTTTTTTGTTTTCTCCGAGCGCGACTTGACTTTTCGGACTGACTAAATGACTGACTGAATGACTGACTGACTGGTTATGTCAAGCGTTCGTTTCTTCTTATCCAGCTGGTCTTTTTGGCCCCGAACTAAATTTAATACATATCGCAGGAGTTCAACTGAACCGAACTGAACTGAACTAAAACTTAAAAAAAAAAAACGAAATATTGTTGTAATTTGAATATTTATTACGTTATTACGTTATTTCGAAATTCCAAAGCGAACGAACTTAGGGGCGGTTGGTTGGTTGGTCAGTTGGTTGGTTCGTTCGTTGGTTAGTGGCTTTAATTTATGCATTTTATAGGTTATAACTAATACCAACGGGGAGTAATTAATGAAATGGTATTAAAGCCAAACGACGATGGCCGCAAGGTGCGCGTATTCGGTTGGTGTGGAAAGTTGTTGTTTTTGTGTGTATGTTTTTTCTCGTATGTGTTTCTTTGCATATAAGGTCAGTGGGGGATAATAATTTATGGTAGTTGATATAGTTTTTTTTTGTTTATTTGTTAACACACACAAAATTTGAAATATTTACTTTGTGAATGTTTTTTAAGGGATTAAAATCGATATCGGTTAAAATACCAGTTAAGAGCAGGTTAATCATTTTCATAGGTGGGCGTCGTTAATGAAGAATTTAACTTCGTTAATCTGATAAAAGTTAACCAAAACCTTAAGTTAATTTCGTCAATCTCGTTGAAAAGTTAATTTCGTTAAATATTTAACGTACAAGTTAAATTTTGTATAGTAAACAAGTAAGAAATTATAGTCGATCATACCGACTGTTACAAATGCACCACATTGTTAAATATCACAATTAAATAAGAGTGGTTTATAATGATATTTAAACAAAAAAAATATCTTGAACCACCCTAATTTGTTTACTCTACTTATTTAAGATCGTTTGTGTACAAAAAAATATCCAATTAAAGTTTTAAGGACTTTATTTAAATATATATAGATAAAAAATATAATAATCTTGAACCACCCTTATCGACTCCAAAATTTAATCAGTTGTTTCTAAGCATGACTGAAAATTTCGTACATAGTTTCAATTAAATATCTTTAATGGTTCTCAAGATATCCTGTTAACAGAAATTAGTATTTTGGGTAATAGTGGTCATTGGCGGATTGGCTTCAAAATCTAATTAGTTCCTCTAGGACATAAGATCAATCAGTGTATAAAATTTCTTCTCTAACAGTTTTCTCTCTATCGCGCTACGAAAAAATTATAACAGACAGACAGACGGACACGGCTAGATAGTCTTAGTTTTTGATCCTGATCAAGAATGAATATATGTCTATATCTATAACATTGGAAAAAACCAATATACACCACTGGTGCATAAAATCTAAAACTGCAGCAGTGGAGGGAAGGGTTAAACTCGTATTGTAAATATTTTATAGATTCGTTCACCAACACTTGTTCATCCAAGATGGCAGCATCTGTTGAAACGTTTATTATTCGATTTGCTTTAATTCAAATCATAATTTTTCTTTTTCTTTTGTTATTGATTTTATTTTTTCATTTTCGTGAATAGATTCTCAACTTTTACATTACAAGCACTTAAATCCTACAGTGAAATATCAATGTTTCGTCATATGTCGTGTGACCATGAAGAAATGACCCCTAATATGCATTTAAGACTATTCTGTTCTTATGTGACCTTTAGTCAAATTTGATTGGTATTATTTTTCTAGAATAATTTAACTCTACATTTGCGTTTTATGGTTCTTTTATGGCCCTTAAAAAAGCAACAGTAAAAATAGGCGAAGAAATATTGCAGTTAGAGGGTTAATATGTTCATGAAAATGTTCCTCCTTCAATTTTACTATACGTCACTGAATACATCTATAGTCTTATATTGGGAAACATCATGCCAACTTCAAAAGGTCACAAAAAAAAGAAAGATACGACCTAACTTTGCAAAACTTCCTTATGGGTTTTGTTCCTCTGAGGCTTTACTTTCATTTTGCGTTGGAATCATTGAGGCTCATTTTTCATGTAGCTTAGAGTTAAAAGCATCAGAATCGACATCGGCTTATATATGCCAATTAGTCGGTCAAAACATTTTCAATCAGCCGGTCTCTAACTATCAGCACAGTAGCTTTATAAAAATTTGTTGAAGTGCTTTAAAGCTTATTATACCATCTTATTATTTTAAGTCAAATGAGAATTCTGTAACTCAAGAAAACACAAAACAAAGTGACAAGGAAAAAGTTTATATTGAAATGTTTGAATAACATAAACTTAGACTTCTACCGTTTCGATATATTAACATCAAATAATATTCAAAAAAAAAAATATTTGGCTCAAACACCCTTGCAGACTATAGGCCGAGTTTTGTGCTTCTTTCAAAAATATTTCATTTACAGTTCTGTCTGGATATAGGGCACTAATTAATGCAAGGACGGTTCACTATATCCGGGTTGTTTACTCTATCAAGGTGAACATTTGTTGTTCTTCCGTTTAGAAATTGACTTTTGGAGAGCTTTTTCACGTTAACTCCGCATCTCCAGCATCATCAGTAGAGTTTTTTGTTTGTTTTTTTATTGTTATCTGCTTGAAGTTGCTTTCAACATGTCATTCACTAACCGCCAAATAGTGAAACAAATTTTGAAAATCATTTCGATTATTCACTATTTAGAGGACTCCATGTACCCTCCACTCCGCCTTTCCAACTTCATTGGAAGTCCTATCTGTCTACCCACTAATGAACATTTTAAAATTCCTAAACAATTCAGGATGGCTTCAGCATTGATCCCTTTTAAAATTCCTAAAAAATTCAGGATGGCTCCAGCATTGATCCCTTCCCCCCTTCAGGAGAGTGTGGTATCAAAACGGCATTAATTATGCTACTTGTGCTGGTGGAGTTCCACCAGTTTTTTCACTTATACTACTATTTACTACTCCATGTAAAAATTTGGATGTTCACTATATAGAGGTGTATATTATATAGGATGTTCACTATACCCAGACACGACTGTATTAATTGTAATTTTTTAAATTGCAAAATAATATTTAATGGTTTTTTTTTAATCCATTGAGGATCGAACCTGGGACATTCCGCATCGGAGGTCAATGTACGAATAGTCGCGCTCTGCTTAGTTAGTTTATACTAAATTTTATTATTTTACGAAAATTTTTCAATTAAACATTTTTTAGTTTTCTCATTAAAAAATTGTTTTTGTTTTGTTTTCAAATGCATTTCTCAATTTTGAATTTTGAATACCCGTCCAAAGTCAACGAACTGCGACCTTTTAACTTTAAGGACTTCTTTTCTGGCTCTGACCACAACAAAAGCAATTTTTCTTGAATAAACAAAAAAAATAATTCAATTATTCGCCAATTTTCTATTTTCTTTTTTCTTCTGTTGTTGTTTTGGTTTTTTTCTCCGAGTTTTACTGGGAAACAATGTCTACAAAATTTTGTACAAATAATTAATTTTTCATTACAATCAGTTGTCAAAAGTAAAGGACACACCCTTTATTTTGCTTAATAGGTATGTATGTACATCACTCGAACAAAGCTTATGCCTCACAGTAGCAGCTTGTATTTCTCAAAGGAAACGTTAAGAAAAAAACAACAACAACAACAGAAACGCGCCCGTTCACGATTTTTTACCCGACACAATATTTAATTTCTTCGCGTTTTTTTTTTATTTTCGCTGGTCATAATTTTTCATTGTTGTTATTTTATTAGTATTTTTTTGTTGCTGTTGTTATTTTTTCATTATTAAAAAATGTAAACAACAACAACAACAAAAAGAAGTAGAAAAAGAAGAAGAAGACGTGTAGCTAAAAGGAAACAAGAAATATAACAATCGAACGGTTTGCGGGTTCATATCTGACTCCAACATTAATTTCTACTAACCCCCTCTCCCCCCTCTGTTTTCCGCTTGTTACCCCTCCCCACCGCTTTTCCGTTTGTTACCCTTTCTTTTGCCATTGTGCGGCACTGAAACGCCGCTTGTTTTTTTAATTTTTAATAATTTTTTTCGACTTTTTCTTTTTCATTTTTTTGGTTTTATGTTGTTCTCCTTTTGGGGCGCAAAAATTATTATAATTTCCTTTTTTTTCCGTTCGGTATCCAGCGAATTTTAATCGCCTTCGATACGCTTGCTCAAACGGAAACGGAAACGCTCAGTAAAAAATACTGCGCCGCGTCGCAAAAAAAAGGAAATTAAGCATATACGCCACACTGACGCCTTAAAGTCAACTTGTGCTTCTTCTTTTTTGTTGCTGTTTTTTTTTTGGCTTACTTCTTTTTTGTTGTTGTTGCTGTTTTTCTTCTGGTTGAACAATAAATAAAAAATTGTATCCTTTTTCTTGTGGAAAACAAAAAAAATAAAAATAAAAAATATAACGAAATCAAAGGATACAATATGCTGCCATCGCACAGTACTTTGACTTGGCTTATAGCATGCATAAAGTCGAGCTGGACTTAAGGCTTATATACGCAAAGCAATTAAACCGAGCTTTAATGCTTTGTTATGTACTTTGTGTATTTTATAAAGATCGTCTTTCTCTTTTGAATAGAATCGAAAAGTTGCAGCAGAATTTTAGACGCCGCCATATCAAGGACATGAGAATGTAAACAAATTATAGGCAGAAAATTAATAGTGCTTCGGGCACATAATGTAGGCATGGTCTCTAAATTTAACCATTATCAAGTTTGGTATAAAATAGTACATGAAATCGTTACGGAAATTCCCTTAAACGCGAATAATTTAAAACTCTGAAAGCTCGAAAAGATTCGAGCCTCTTTTCGGTCATGCAGCCTTTTGAGAACTCGAAAACATTTTTGAATATCAGCAATTTAACAGTTCAGTCAGCTGTTTTTAACTTACAGCTGTTTTGAATTAGTGCTGCCTCATTTAAAGTCAGTTCTGTTCTTTTCTAATAAATATTTCCGGCCTTTTATTTTGATATTACCAAGTTGTAAAATATTTTTGTTCTGATTTATTTGTTGCGATTTTTAAAACAAAAACATAAATTTTATTTAATAATTCTTCAATTTTACTATAAAACTTTAGGTAGAAAACGGACTTTTTTCATTAGTAGCATTTTTTACATACAAGCTTAACTGAAATAAACAAGAAACAAACTTTTCGAGGCTCATCGAAAATGTTTACGAATGCGATTGCCAGCTGAAACACTTACGCGCAAGTACTGTGCACCGTAGTCGTCGCCGTCGTCGTCGCCGTCTGTTGTTGTGCTTAAAATTTCTTTACTTTTCGCCACTCACTCCTTATTTTATTTCTTGATATTTTATGTTTTTCCTTAAATTTTTTCCTTATTTTTTCGATGGTAAGTTGTTGTTGTTTTTCTTGGATTTTTTCTAAACGGAATATATTTTCCTTGAAGCACGCTGATTATAAATTAATTTTAATATTGAATCCTTTATAGACTTTGGACAGAGTTGCACTTTTTTTTAAGTTAGTGCATTTAATGCCAAATGTTTCAAAAATGTCTTGAAAATTCCTTAAAATTTAAAGCAAATATTCAGTAGCAGTATTTTTCGTCACACAAATTTACTGATTAATTAGTAATACAAATCAAACGAAATCACGCGATTTGAAATAGTATCCAAGAAATATTATCGTGGAATACTCGTACGTTATTTCAACCTATTGCGAGTACTCCATAACAACTTTACTGCCACATACGATTTTCTTATGCTATGCAAAATAAAGAAAAGTTATCGCTTGGTCTGAGTACTTTGATTGATTTGAATGTTACGTTGAGTGACTACGACGACTGTGACTGATGATTGATTGACTCCACCGACTCACAGAGACGCAAGGAAACGTAACGGCAAACAAAAAAAAATATCGTACAAGGGCGACCTAAAGAAAATATCTGTTTTACATATGTATGTACATACATATGAAAAAAATTGATATAGGGCGCAAATGAACAGAAAAGAATGTGAAAAAATGTAATTTCTAACTGACAGCTTATGTCAAATCGAAGACATGCGAATTTTTTTATATCGAGAAAATGAAGTGAAAATTACATACACTATGTTAGAAAGTATATGGAAAAAACAAGTAAGGAAAATAGAGAAAGTTTAAAAAAAAACTTCTTAATAAAAGAAGAACAAAAATTTTAGTAGGAAAAAGTTACCATTTATATACAGTCGTGTCTGGGTATAGTGAACACCTCGATGTAGTGAACACCCACATTTTTACAGTACTCTAAATAGTGAACAATCGAATTTTCAACATTTTTTCACTATTTAGAGGTAAGTGAATAAAACTTTGAAAGCAACTTCAAGCAGATAGCAATAAAAATCAGAAACAAAAAAAACAAAATCGAAAATATGCGCATATAACATGCAGATAAAATTCAAAAATATGCTTAAAGCTTTTTTTCTATATAATTAAGTATACATTTCACCAAAGGTTTCACAGTTAAGATACTATAAGAGACGATTTTAAATTATTTTAAGCCAAAAAGTCTCAAACGATTTCTGCAGAAGCTGTAGAGATGAAGAGATGAGGAGGGGGAAGAAACTAACCTAAAGCTTTAAAGCCTTTAATCAAAAACTAAAAAGTCTAAATAACTAATTTTAAATTAACATGCAAACAAAAATGCATTTATTTTAAAATAATGAAAAATATGCAGCTAATAAAAATAATACTTTTAAAAAATAATATGCAAAATCAGGCATTTATTGGAATATATGCAAAAATATGCATTTACGATTGAATGCTTTTTTTAAAAAAGATTTCATAATTCATACAGATAATTTGACTTCTTCACTCGTGAGGTCCCCAGTAAAAATATGCATTTGTATGTAATTCCTTTCAATAACTATTAAAAACTTGCTTATAGTACCCAGAATTGCACGGGTTTTGGTTTAAATAGAAATATGTAAAAGATTATTAATTTTAGCGTTTCTGAGTTACTGCGGTCAGATTCAATCACGCCCATTTTTTTTTTTTTTTAAATTATCGATAGTAACCATAACTCTAAAACCAAAGATTTATGGAGACAGTATTAACGAAATAATCAAATGGTTTTACTTAATTTCACAAATTGTGGTCGAATAGGTGGGATTGGAAGATTTTTGCCAAAAACCTTTCCTTAAGTGAGCACAGCAACTGCAGAAAATTTTAACAGATTCGAATGAATGGCTCAGAAGCTCATAGGGGACAATGACAGCAATACACAATGAAAGAAACATTCATTTTTCTATATTGTATATAGAAAATAAAGTGCCTCGTATGTTCTCTATACCATGGTTGAATAATTAGGCTAGGAAAGTAGGAACTTACCTCGATAATAACTAACTGTTAGGTTATGGCTGTCTCTTAAAAAGAGACTCACTTAGGCTAGGAATCCTTTGTGATGCCATGCGGTATATGAGTTATACCACTAACTGAACCTTTCTGTACTATTTATAAAATGAAGAATATTATTAATATTTGTTCTAGATATATTGACTAGGCCTTCGAAGAAATGTTTCCCTAGATGTTTATATGTATCATTTGTTAGCCAATGCAGGTCATGTACAAAGAAGATGTGCTATAGTTTCTTCCTCCTTCTCATCTTAACAACTTCTGTAGAAGTCATTTGTAAAGATACCTAGTCTTCTTCTTGGAGTACCTATGATACAGTGCCCTGTTAGAACGCCTACTATGGTACTGAACTGAGACCGACTTAGAGAAATTAGATCGATTGAGTGTTTTAGATATATGTAGCTGTGGCCATATCATACGCGAAATATTTCATGTACTACTACCCATCCAGCTGAAGTTAGTTTCGTACCAAGGGCCGTATCTAGGGGGAGCGAAAGAGGTAATTGCCCCGGGCGCCACTCGTCAGGGGGTGGCACTTTTTAGGGGCGGCATATTGAGGATTGGGATCATAGCATTCGCAATACGATTGAGTACTGAATGATGAATAAATAATGTTATTAAAACTGAATACCTTTTATTTTGTTTTTGGTTTCTCCTTTACTCAATAAAGTTAAGATTTTGGAAATTGTAAAATACCGTAATATCTTATTATCTTAATTATCATCAAATAATTTTAAATTGATTATTATCATGGGGTGACAAGATCCAGTCTTGCCCCGGGCGTCTAAATTCCTAGATACAGACCTGTTCCTAACTAACTGATAAATAATCACTAACTCAAACTACCCATTGATTTTTTAGTTATTTTACCGGTTAATTTTCTAATTATTTTACCGGTTAATTTTGATAGACCATCTTTTGGTTGTTTATACTACAAGTGTGTATTGAAAAAACTTAACATATTAACAAAAACAATTATTAAATTGTGTAAAATAATACCACAAAATGTGGCCAACAAAAATGAGCAAAGAAGAAAAAACAAAAACAATAGTTTGACATATAAACAATAATAAAATAATAGCATGACATATTAGAGAGAAATTTAAGTACTTATAGAACGGCATGAAAATAAATACAAATACAACCGCACCGGATGCGGTTGTGTATTTATTTAGTGATGCCAACGAAAGAGGAAGCAGCGATAGAAGTGGCATCAGTAGCAAAAAAAAATAAAAAATAACGACGAATTCTCTGAAAGATTTGAAATTCGAAAAATAACCGCCATTACTCCATTTCTACCACAATTAAAGTGTGAACGTTGTTTTTTCTTTTTTTTTTCTCTTTGCAATGCTTTAGACGACTTTTCTTCAGCTTCTGCGGCAACAAAGTTTTATGTCCACAGTAGTAGTTGTTGTTGTAATTGTTGTATCTTGTAGTTTTAAGGTTTTATGTAAACTTCCGCATGTATCTACAGTTTTTTTTTGGTTTCGGTTTTTTTTTTAGTATTTTTATGTGTATATTTTGTTGTTGCTTTACTATTTTATTAAATTAAACAATGTCTGCCAAAGTGGCTGTGGGAACTAAACATCTTTGCGGCCGCATTGTTTTTCAATTTTTTTTTTATTAGTAGAAAGTACCTCTACATACCAATTTGAAAGCCGCTAACTACCGACCCTAAAACTGCTACTTAACAACTCTCGAGATATACGCACACGCAATTTTGACATAAAATCTTCGCTCGTAAATTGCGGTAATCGAAATTTCGTAATTATCTTTGTTGTTGTTTTGAATATTTTTTTTTTGGTATTTTTTCACATCAATTGAATTAAGACAATTCGGAAATTGTAATTAAATTTTTGAGTGTCTTCGATCATGGCAGAGTTTTTTCGTCTTGTATTTTTCGGGCAGAAAGATGCGGGATAAGAAGGTCGTTAATTAAGAATTTAAATAGAAAATGTGTAGAGGAACTACACAAAATTACAATTTTGGTAATTGAAAATTTATAAATTGTATTAATTTGAATTAAAATAAAAAAAAATTCCTTAAAAATGTGGAAAATTTATATGCAAATTGAACTTTATTTTGTTGTATATTGAAAAAGTTTAAATATATAAGCGTTATTATTTATTTAAAAAAATATCTCATAATAATATAAATATAAAGTCGTGTCTGGGTACAGTGAACACCTCGATATAGTGAACACCCAAATTTTTATTTGGAGACTGATGATACTGGTATACTGGCACTGCGAAGTCTACGTGAAAAAGCGGTCCAAAAGTCAATTTCTGAACGCAAAACCAACAAATGTTCACCTCGATAGAGTGAACAACCCGGATAGAACAAACAGTCCTTGCAATAATGAGCTCCCTATATCCAGACACGACAGTATCCAAAAATTAATTTTATGTAAATTTTTTAATTTATACGTTGTATAACAGTGTAGATGATAACTTAATATGACGCAGTGTTAATTTAACATGACACAGTATCAAATAAACATTTTTATAAGGCAACATGTTATCAAAAATGTTAAAGACTTTGCAAAAACCAACAAATCAAAAAGTGTAGAATTAACATTGGTTTCGATTGGCCCAAGATGTAATATTGTAAATAATACAAGGTGAGGAAAGTAGAAAAACTTTCCTTATTCTCCTCGATATTGCTTCTCTATTTGAAAATTAATTTTTGTTGGCCGTTATTAAGAATACAAGAATTAAAAATTTTATTTTTAAAATATACGCTTCTCTGCACAAAAGCTCTACGCATTATCCTATATTAAGAACGCAACTTCCACCGATTACTTATAGCCGCTTCGCCGCTACTTAGGTTCAACTGACCGTGCAACTATTAACAAGTGCTTCCTAGAACATTTGCCCTTTTTTTTAGGTTCCCTATCTCCATCCCAGTCTCCCGTTAGCATCGATAATAAAATCGCCTCCCAAAATGCCACTACCTGCTTAGGTCCTTCTGCTTTAGGTCCTTCTCTGATCGCAATGCAAATATTTTTAGAGTCTGGAAGATGTATTTTGGCTCTGTCCAAACAAGATTTTGACCATAGAGAATTGACTGATATTTTTTTGATCTTTATTACTATAAAAAATAAACAACGTAACTTATTGTCAAAAATCAATAAAATTCCCAAAAAGGTAGAAATCGAGGTGAGTTCGCTCAATTTTCGTTCTCATGTCTACTTTTCTAACCTTATAATTCAACCATGGATTTTCTATTAATAAAACTTGACAGAATTTTTATCTGACAACTGAATAAAATAAATAACAATACAAAAATTATTTTTAACATGTTTATTAACGTTGAAAAATATTAACCTGAAAAAGTTTCAATTTTATGTTGACTTTTATACATTTTTTGTATATATATAAGCTATCACATCGCTTTATGAGCCGATTTAACTTTGTACGTCCGTCCATTCCAGCGATTACAGAGATTTAAGAGATGTTGAGCTGAGATCTTGTTTTAAGTTCTAAGATAAGCAAGATCGGATCAAAACTACTTCCTCCTTCCATACAAATTCCGTCTATTTAAAAGGGAATAAATTGATAAAAATATTTCCAGTGTAGAAATTCAGTTAAAATTTGGAGTTTGACATTTTAGTTAAAACATAAACTTGCTCACAAAAAATGGGAGTGATCATCAGTCTCGTATCTAGGAAAGGGGGGGGGGGTTGATCGAAGGGGGCATAAAGCACATATGTGCTACAAGAAGCACATTTGTAATGTCTCTAAATTGGCAGAGGGTATTTGAGCTACGGCATAGCCGATGTTAATTCTCTAACTAGTTTTTTTTTTCATTTTTTTATAGGTTTTATTAGACTTTATGTCAAAGAAATCGTTTCTATTCCATCAAAAAATACATATATACATTTAAATCTTTAATGTAAACATACTCGTATGTATTATTCATTATCATCATACCAAGAATTATCTTATCGCAATCACGATTGTCTAAATACAGCTTCAGCTGACATTTGTCAGATTTCCTGTATGTTTTTTTTTTTCTTTCAAAGTCTCACTTGACATGAGCACAAGTACGAGTACACATTTGACTGTGGCATATGTGATGATGCTCTAGTCAATATTTAATCAAGTCCAACTCAAACTAAAATTAAGAATGACAAAAGATTAAGCTGACGATTGCAATAGGCTCACTCAACTTTAGAAGAATTATTTATCTAACAAATAAGTTTTGACTGAAGAGATAAGATATTTTTTTTGTTTTGATAAAGTCACAGTCACAGCGCGATCATCAAATAATGCTACACTAATGTACCCGTGTATACCAGAGTCAATTTTTTATTATATGATTTGTTTCCTTCTTTTTTTTTAAATAGACATCAAAATTCCACGAAACAAAGCGTTGCCAAGAGGAACCGACCGACCGACCGACAAGCGTTTTTGCTTTAGTAATTATCTGAAATTTCATACCGAAAATAAAACTTGGTTTACGCACTAATGCCGGCGATACAGTACAGTCATATCTTGGCATATCCATCGCTATCCATCGCTATCCATTTGCGTACAATGATCTTGGAAAGCGTTTCATATTCAAAAAAATAAAACTCCACATAATGTAAATTTTATGCAAATTAATTTGCGATCACGCTGACTTTTGACTAACTGACTGACTGACGAATTTCGTTAGAAAGTTACAAAATGGCGTGTCTATAATTTTTGTTGTTATTGTTGTTGCTGTTGTTATTTTTTCCAAAAGTGAAAAACCTTTTTTTGAATATTTTTTCCACTCGCTGAGTTCACGGATCACCGCTTAAGCACAGTTTACTAGGCAACAACAGCAAAATCCAAAAAAAAAAACCTTTGGGCCCCATATTTTGTGGATCAACACAAGATCAAGTTGATCGTACATAGACGCAGGTTAACTGCTAGTCTTGGCTTAGTCATATAGTCTGTTAGTTTGTTCCTTTATGTTAGTACTTTTATTTTTCGTCTTTTGTTTAGAAAATTTTCTTTCTGCTCGAATGCGTCCATTATGAGTTAAGAAAAGGCAAATGGTTGTATTAGAAATGTTATGCTTTTGGCTAATTAGCGTCGGCTTGGGGCTTGACTTTAGTGTGGGTATTTATTTAAGTATTTTTTGTTGGGCTTAGCCTACTTAGACAAAAAATAACTTTTTTTTTTATACTGCTGGAATCCATTTTTATGGAAAAAGAAGGTCTACATTTAATCGGCTATCGATGCGTTTTTGCTTTGTATGAAATGACCAAACAAAGACTTTCTGAATGGCTTTCAGAGAGGTTTTTATAAGGTCTTCAAAGTTCTTTAAAGGACTTTTGTCAGATGAGCAATTTTTTTAGAAACTCTTCTTTTATAAGAAGATGTCCTTTTATTTCCAATTTTGTCTCAATTTTATTTTATATGAAATTTTCAAAGTAGCAATTCTTTCATATAAGTGACTTCTAGACTGACTTTTAGAAGAAATAATATAGCAAATGTGGGAAGGAGTAAAGGATATCTTCAGTGTAGTTCTAACATTACGTTTAATATCTAATAATTTGATTTGTTTTTTTATAACAGCTTTATTCCCTGATATATGAAAGATTTCACAGATTCATTTGTTAGTATGCTCCACGTTTGGAAAGCCGGAGCAATCGGTTTACTAAGCATGCTACTAGATATATTTATACCCTTTCCCAAGTTCAAGTGCACTTACCGAAGGGTATATTGACTTTAATCTTCCATTTGCAACGCACAGAACTGGGCGTAGTAGATATGACAAAGTATATATCAGCGTCGAATTCGGAGTTGATTAAACGATATCCCAGCCATAGTTTAAGAGCTATCGAGCTGGGCTCATATTCTCCAAACGGATTCTAAGATCTACGATGGGCAAGATTGAACCCTACACAAAGCTGCTTACAAAGATAAGAATCACGCCCACCTCCCCTACATACTACCACTTTCAATGTGATTAAAATATTATTAAAAATACAGTTTAAATAACCAGTTTAAATTCGGTATTTAACACATTCGTAGTAAAATGAATATACTTAAAAAAGGGGCGTGATAAGAACAACGCCCACTTATAATAGAGACATGTAGCACTTATGAGAAGACAATTCTCCTCCTAGTTTCTTTCCTGAGTATGAACAATTTTTTATCAAATCACAAACAAAATGAAATATCGATATTCTAATAACGATAGTTTTTATGGCCGATATATAGAACGAACGATATTTCTTCCGACAATATCGATATTTTTATACAATATTTGCATTCCTTGGTTCAATTTAAAATTTAAAATCATAAAATGCTAAAGTATTTATTCTATAAAAATGTTTACAATTTTAGATTTTATGCTTCGTAAAATACATGGTAAATACCTGGAAAATTGAAAAAAAAAAAATAAAACACTTTAAATGTTTACCAATCGTGATATGTGCTCCATCGATTTCATGGAAGCGTGCTAGCTGCACTCCTTTACGTTCAAATTTAAATGCCTTTAAGTGTAATCAAAATTTTGGTTATCTTATAATATAATTTTATAAGTAGCCTCTACCTGTTTCCATTTCTCAATGCGAGAACTCATTAAAGTAACCGCCTATAATTACCAATAACCGCAAATAACACAGCCACAACAAAACAGCGAAACCGACGAGAATCCAATGAAACCTTCCTGGAAAACTCCGACAAGATTTCCTTTTCCTTTTTCGTTTTTCCATTTTCGTATCTTAACGTTGTGTGGACGCAAGGTGCAATAAATTTGTTATTTGCATGTCAATTTCGGTTATAAAAATGGAAGGTTATAAAAAAAAGTAGTTCACTCATTGCGCTATTTACAATGTTTGCCATGGACCATCATTGGTAATAAAATTAAAAGAAAGACCGCTCGCGTGCGGTTTATAAAAAAAAAATGCCGAATGTGGAAATCTCTTTGGAAAATATCAAGCAAATAGGGCAAGTGCCGACAAAGCGCGCAGGTTCTAATATCAATAACAATTTCCGTGATTCGTGTTTAATCTTCGATATTTATTTAAGGTTTGTGCAGGATATTCCGCAGAAATTTAACATGATTTATTGTGGAAATTGATGAAGATTTGAGGCGAAATGAATACAAATTAATTTTCAGTTTTAATTTTTGTTCTTTGAGCTGTTTAACTGAAGTGCTTCCTTTTCGCTTGTTTGGAAGCAAAATGTAAGCACTTTTTAAATATGTTTAAATATAGCACAATTTTTTTTATTTAAGTAAAGTGCTTCCTTTTCGCTTTTTTTGGAAGCTTTATATAAGCACTTGTTTAAATATGTTTAAATATCACGAAATTATTTTAACCACTAATTCTTGGATGCTACTTGGTAAGATAAAAAATTCCATTTGCTTCAACATTTTAAGTTTAGTAGGTAATAGAACTGTTTTTACTTTACTGGAAGGCAAACGGAAGCAATACAAAATTATCAATGAACATTTTTTAATTTCAATTGAAATAACTTAAGATATATTTAATGTTATTGGTTTTATTTGTAGCTATTTAATTAAAGTGTTTCGTCTTTGCTTAATTGGAAGCTAAATAGTAGCACTTTATTTTAATTTAAAAAAAAAATAGCACGAATTTTCTATCAATATCTATTTTTTGCTTCTTGGCAAGCTAAAAATAATTCCAATTTAGTAAATTAATTTAACTGCTTTATTGGAAGTCAAACAGAAGCAATATATAATACACAAATTCCAATATTTAAATTTCAGGGCAAATAGTTAATTTTATGTTATTAGTTTCCATTTGAATCTATTTAATTTAAGTACTACGTATATGCTTATTTGGAAGCTAAATGACAGCACTTGCTTTTATATTTAAATATATAGCATGCATTTTATATAACTTTCTTTTTATTTTGAGCTTGGTAAGTCGAAAACATTTAAAGTTTGGTTAGTTAATTTAACTGCTTCACTGAAAGTCAAACGGAAGCAATACCAAATTTAAAATTTCAATATTTTAAGTTTAGGGGAATTAACTAAAAGTCAACTTTATGTTATTGGTTTTTATTTGTACCTTTTTAATTAAAGTGCTACGTTTATGCTTATTTGGAAGCTTATTGGTAGCTCTTTTCTAATATCATAATAAATAATCTATTAAAATTTAATACTTTTTTGCTGCTTGACAATTCGAAAATTTTTCAAGTTTAGTAAGTTAATTGAACTGTTTACACTGGAAGTCAAACAGAAGCAATAAAGAACAAAAAAATTTTGTAATGTCTTAATTACAGGGGAAATAATTAAAAGAACTACTTGATTAAAAAATTTTAGTGTTGGAAGTTAATTGAACTGCTTACACTGGAAGTCAAATAGAAGCAATGCAAAATTTAAATTTTCAATGTTGTAATTACGGTGGAAATAACTGAAATTGTATATCATTTTATAAGCTTTGTTATTTGTTGCAATTTCATTAGAGTGCTTCGCTTTTGCTTATTTGGAAGCTAAACGTAAGCATTGATTTACAATTTTAATAAAGTAATTAAATTGCTTTAATTTTTCTGGTAGCCAAACAGAAGCGTGTTTTACTCTTTGATTATTTTGTTTTCAAAAGCGCTAAAATTAGAACCAAATCATTTATATCAAACTCGTTGCTAAAGAACAATTTTTGTTGTTGTTGTTGTGTTGTGTTTTTTTGTCAAACCGCAAACGCATTCCTCAAGTCACACATCATCGTCATAAATTATTTCGCTACTTGTCATATTTCAGAATTCCAAATAATAGAAAAAATAATAATCACAGATTTGCAAAGCGAGAAAATAGTGAAACTCACTCGTACAGGATGTCTTCAATAATCAAAAACGATGAGGAGGCCCGCAAATAGTAAGTGTCGACGTTGTTGTTGCTATTGTTGTTGTATTTGTATTTGTTCGTTGTACTTGTAGTATCTCTATCTGTATCTGTATCTGCTCGTTGTGAGCAATAAAATTTAGCTTTATTAATAAAAATCTAAAAGAATGCCACTAAATAATTTCGCTCTGATTGTGTGTGTGATTGTTGTTGTTTTTGTAATTGTTGCAGTATTTGTATTTGTTTTTGTATATTTTTATTTTTACTATTCGAATGCTAAATCAGACCGACCGTCCGTCCGTCCGACAGACAGACGAGCAGCAAATAAAAAATCATAAATTCTCATCCACACCCACGCAGGAACAAAACGGGACAAATGACATTTTTAAGTATTTTGCAAAATTTTTAGACGTGCGCTATAAAAGCAACAACAACATCAGCAACAACAACTACAATAATAATAATACTAACACTGTCAGCCGCTAAATGACATTTAACATGCCTAATGCACTTTAGTGCAGCGCAAAATTTTTGGATTAAGCGATATATCCATCCACTTGCGAATTGTTTGTGTCGCGAGCGAACAAGCGTTTTAAATTTAGATCAAGTAATCGCACATCGCAACACGTCTTGGCAGCAACAACAACAACAGCAGCAGCAGCAGCAGCAGCGCATCATATTGCAACATACCGAGTGATGTATGATCACGTTTCGTAATGCATGATGAATTTAAATAAAAAAGTTATAGAACAAGATATGAAAAAAAGGTGATATTCATATATTATCACTTTTTTTTCATATCTGTGTGCTTCTTTGGAAGCTAATTAGAAAATGTGTAAAAATGAGTTAAGATTTAAAATTTTAATTAAGTAAATAAATAATTTACATTATTTAATAATATACATAAACATGCTTTGGTTTAAACTGATTCCATATTACTTCTTTGGAAGCGCTTGTTTCTAAAATGAAAATTTCTCGACGTATTTAAAAACTAAACTTACAATAAAACAACTGTTATTGCGTTAATTTATAAGGATTAAATATAATTAGTTCTACATTGCTTCCATTTTGATTATATGTAAGTTTAAAAGAAGCACTTTATTTAAAAATTGAAAAGTTTTGCTATTTAAAAGCTAAAGTCAATTTGTTCTACATTGCATAAACTTTGCTTCTATTTAAGTTAAAAAGAAGCACTTCATTTAAAATTTGTAAAATTTTGCTATTGACAAACTTAGCTTAAACAAATAAAAATTGTTATTGCGTTATATTTTGAAAGCAGCAAATTTAATTTGTTCTGCACTGTTTACATTGTGCTTCTATGTAATTATTAAATAAGCACATCATATAAAAATTTTATAATATCGTAATTTAAAAGCGTTACTTAAACTTAAAATAAACTGTTATTGCGTTAGTTTATAAACAGGAAATATAATTTGTTCTGCACTGCTATCATTGTGTTTCTATGTAAGCTTATAAGAAGCACTTTATATAAAAATTGCATAATTCCGCCATAGCGTTATTTGAAAGTTAAACATAAATATTAATAAAAGTTTTTTTTAGCGTTACTCTTAACTCAGCAAATATAATTAATTTGTACACTGCTTTCATTGTGCTTCCATGTGAGTTAAAAAGAAACAACTCATTTAAAAACTAATTAAATAGCTATAAAAGCTTTTCCGAAAACTGCTTTTGAGTTACTTTATCAGCAAAAAATATACTTCCTTTTTGTACTGCTTCCATTTAGCTTCTTTGTAAGTTAAAAAGAAACACTTTATATAAAAATTTACTATTTTTGCTTTAGTTTAACTCACAAATCGCTTACATTGTGTTCCTTTAGAATGACAATCTAAGCACTTGAAAAGATCTTTGAAAATATTTATGCACCCAATAGAGGCGTTCCTCAAATCTAAACGCTACGCGCGTCGCTTGCGGCAATTATAAAATTACAGCAAAGCCTGGTCACGCTTCAAATAACTTGTAGTTAAAACTATTTTGAATATAGTATTTAAAACAATTTGAAACCACACGATGTCGGCGAGGTGTTGTCGGTGGGGCGTACGCATTTAACTGCCAGAAGACAGAATCTTCGGCATTAATTCGAAGCACCTAAACGTCGCTCAACTATGAAACGCAACGCAACGCCGCCGTGATTGGTCTTCGGCGGCGTGGCAGCAACAGTTTCATTGAATAGGGTTTTATGACCCCAGAACCCAGAACCAGTGAGAATCTTTACAAGTCGATTTTTCAAAAGCAGCTCTCCATGCTTGGCTGGTTTTTGCTTCAGCTTTAGCTTTAGCTTTGGCTCTTTTCCTTTTTGGGCATAATTTTTTTTCTTCTTATTGTCATTTTTGAAAAAAAAAAAACTTTATAAATTTTCTTTCTGGAATACTGGCATATCATGTCACACTCAAGTGGCATCGTTAGAAAAACAACAACAACAACAAAAATACATAGTAACGCTATATAGCGAAAATTAAAACCATATTAACTTTGACGTAGATACGCTTATTTATTTTGAGAACAAAAAAAAAACAACAACAAAAAATTGTTGATCACAATCTTAGTAATTTGTTGTTGTTGTCTTTTCTCTGTTGAGTTTTGTCGAAAATTTTGGAAGTTTGCGCTGAAGCATAAAGTTAAAAATCAAGCAAAAGAAATTCACGTTTTGTAAGCGATTTGAAAGTTATTAGGAGGAAATTAGAGCATGATAAAAAGTTTAGAAAATTTTAATCTTTTTCTTATACATATGTACATATATGTATATTATATACAATTAAAAAGTCATAAGTGATTTTTTATAGATGGAATATTTTTAAATAACTAATTAGTTTCCAACGAAGAAATTTTATCTAGTTAGTATGCTTGCCCCCCTCCCCCCTTATCAAATGTGGCTAACCCAAAGTCAAATGTGCGAAAAGAAGCTTCAACAGCGCGTTAAATGAAAAGTCTTGCACTGCAGCTATAAATTTTCTTAGTTTACGGCGATATCTGCCAGTTCAGTTGAGTTCTCCTGTTTAACATATAAATTAACTTTTTAACGCCTGAATGAAATTTATAAGTTGATACTGGTCGAAGCACATTGGGGGCTATTGTTTGCTTAGACATATAGTGAAATAGGGCAAGAGGGAATGTTCGTCAATAGGTTCAGTTTGCATCAATATTCCCTTTAGATTACCTTTACGAAGGGGGGGGAAGTGTGTTTCCTCAAAATAGCAAAAGTTTAAGTGGGTAAAATTCGCTGGGGGCACAGTGGTACAAAACAGGAAAAATATGTATTTAAATTTTTTTTAAATCACATATATCCATTATTTTATTGTAGTTATTAGGCTATACTAAACTATCAGGGCGGTGTGTGTGTGGGGGGGGGGGACGAAAAGGGGCAAATGCCTCGTGCGGAAATACTAAGTCGATGGTTAAGTTGAATTTGTTTAAAATAGAAGTGAGTACCTATTCTTTTTTATTTAATACATTATAATTTCAATAAAAAATTTTACATCAAATCATTTTTAATTTTCAAAGAAACTAATACGGGGCGACAATATCCTTTCTTGTACCGGCGCCTTAATTTCTAGGTACGGCCCTGTAAACTATGAACAATTTGAACTTTTGTTTGTAGCCTGAATTAACTCTTTCATTTTCCTCCTGATCATTCCCAGAGTAAATGAGGCGAAATTTAGTTTTCCTGTTTACACATCAAGAGGGCTGAATGTAGGAATTTTGGCTTCCGGGGCAAGACTGGATCTTGTCGCCCCATAGTTATATCTATAAAATCATTTGATTTAAAATTTTTGTTCTAGTTTTTACTTTTTTTACTAGTGGTGCACTGCGAAGTTGTCCCTTTCGGCCCCACTCCTGCCCCCCTAGATATGGCCTTGCACATTAGAGATAGGACCAATAAATTAAATTTTGTATTTATAAGTAATATCATTAACATTTGAAAAAGTAATGAGAAGAAATTAGACATTTTATTATAATTGAAAAAAGTAATGAAACACTTTTTAATTAAAATTAAGAAATTCGAAAGTACTGAAATCATTTGAAAAAAATAAAAATTCGAAAGTAATGAAATGTTTCATAGAAATAGTAAAAATGGAAAGTAATGAAAATGCTTATAAAAGAAATTGCTATTTTCATGGAAGACAGAATTTCATTAGCAATATAACTTTTTGTAAAGGAGTTCAAATTTTGTTTTCTATAGGATTTGGTAAAAGGGAGCCCCCATAGTAAAAAAATCTATAATTATCGATTTCTATAGATATAAAAAAAAAATTTTCTATGAAGCCCTTTCATTCTTAGGATCAAGGGAATGCTAATAAGTTTCAGCAGGTAATTCCTAATCGATGACTTGATAGCTCAACGAAAGAGTCAAACCAATGCAGTTTTTTTACATCTGCGTGCCACTGTATCGAGCCGCCACAATCAGTTGTGGTAAATCCAAGATTTACGAGCATAGATTAAAATGGAATCCTGTCAGCCAATCACATCGACGCGAATAAATGTAAGTTTTTTTTCTTTCAAATTGTCGTTTGTAATTTTTTATTTTGATAATCTAAAACACATTGCAACAACAACAAAAAAAAAGGGGGCAAAAGGCGCGATCGAGGTGATTTTTATGTGATTTTATAAACAATTTCAAGTAAAACAAAAAAAAAATGGGAAAAATACGAAAAAAAGAAAAACCACAACAAATACACAAGAGACAGCGAGTCGAGCGTCTGAGCGTCTTGTCAGAGGTTCCCTACCAACAGTCGAAGTCGTATTGTGGTCGTTGTCGTTCCTCTTGTTGTAGTTGTACTTGTTGTTGTTGTTGTTGTTGTTGTTGTTATTTTAGTTGAGCGATAACTCGTATGTAACAGGAGACATGCTCTACTGAACATGAGGTTCGATTAAATGTTAATGTTGGTTAACTTTGGGGGTTTTAGATACTCGCACGTATCGCGCAGATACGATTTTTCTTTTTTCTTGTTTGACTTAAGCAAAATTCACACATGAGCGTCGTCGTCGTAGTCGGTGAAAAAGCCGCCTGCCTCCCGGTAGCTACTGACTTGGTTCGTTGGGTAACCTATTGCTACACTTCGGTTTAGATTTATATGACCAGTCAAATTTTTGTTGAAAAATAAGAAACGGATATTAAAATTTATTTGTATAAGTACTTCTATTAAGCTTTTAAAGCAGCAAAAAGTAAGCAGTTATGAAGTTATATTAAGAACATATAAAATTTAAGAAATGGTTTTGTTGTTGTTGTAATGAATACTGTAAGCAAAACCTGTAATTAGCTTACAAAGAAGAACTTAGGGAGCACACTAAGTAAATGAAGTTATTTTAAGATCATTCGAAATTTAAGAAATTTTTTTTGTTTTTTGTAATAAAAACTTTGTAAATAAAACTTAAACTTAGCTTGCAAAAAAGCGCATACGAAGAACATTAAGTGAATGTTTCTATAATGTCAAAAAAAGATGTTCAAATAATTTTAGTTATATGAAGTTTTGATTCGGTTTATGAAGAATTTTCGTTCACCGCTTGCATTTAGCTTCCTTAGAAGCACAAGTGAGACACATTTATAACTTAAGGTACTTCCAAAAATATTTAAAAAAAAATTGATTAAAAATATGTTTTTAATTTTAATTTGGTTACATTTGATTCGGATTATGAAGTTTATAATTTTCATTCACCGCTTTCATTTAGCTTCTTTGGCAGCACAAGTGATGCACATTTTTAAGGTACTTCCAAAAATATTAAAAACAAAATTAGACTTCGATTTTTTTTGATTTTCGAACAGGTTTATATATTTTATACAATTTCAAACTTTTGGCTTAAATTGCCGTCCTCAAGAATTTATCGCCTGCTGCTATAATTCTGAACCAGAGTGTATCTTTTTTTGTATATCTTTAGTTTAGGTTTTGTATAGTTTTTTTTTCTGTGCTCTTCTTTTATTATAATTTAATTTGAAGTTTTGGCATAGACAAGTAGTTCAGGTGAGTTTACCTCCGCCACCGCAGCAGGTGTTTTTCAACTTCGTCTTTCCTTGTGACGAGGCGAGGTTAGGTAAGGTGAGGTGAGGTGAGGCGGCGACTGAGTCGGAGGCAAGTCATTGTTTGTCTTTTGCACTTCACTTCATTTTGCAGCGCTTGGATGCTTCGGCTTCGGCTGCGCGCTGGTTGCTTATTAAAGTGCGATTTGTTTAATGATTTTTTACTACAGTTTTTCTTAATTTTTTCAACCTCACTTCGACTACTTTTTTTATTTTTATTTTTTGTTGTTGTTGGTTTATTTTTGGGCTGTTTGTTGGTGTGGCAGCAAGTACGGAGAAAAAAATATAAGAAATAGTTTCTATTTAAATTACATGTGAAGCATCTTGAGTTTGGAATTAATTGTTTTATTATGCAAAAATAAATGCCCAGAGTGGAAGCGTAATGAAATGAGCTGATTACGTTTTTGCGATTTAGTGCGGTTGGATTTGAAATTTAGTGTTTAATTAATGGGTTCATTTGGAGTAGGTTTTCTATTTTTTGTCTATCTGTCTGTCTGTCTGTCTGTCTGTTTGCTTGTAATTTTTAATACCGAACTGTGGCTGGATGCGCAATTCGAGCTGAGGTTGTTATGTAAAACCTAACAAAGAGATGGTTTTCCAAAAAAAAAAAAAAATTGTTCTTCACTAACGGTTTTAGTAATTTAGATACTCGACTTAGCAATGAAGGTGGATTTGTACAAGGCAGCTATTATTTGGAGGAAACTATTATTTCAACGGCATAAGATAAGCAAATAATTATTTAAAACTATTCTTAAATAATTATATTTAATAAATAAATAAGTAGAAGAGAAGATATACGAGATGAAGGAGGTATGAGAATTAAAATAACGCTGGCTAGAGTTATCAACATTACAAAATTGCTTTTCACCACACATGTATCTTGTAAGCACTCATTACCAGCACGAGAGACTCGAAAATGTTGACAGGGAATTTTAGTCGGCTCAATTATAATAATAGACACAAGCGACAAATTAATTAAAGACGCTTACAAATTGTTCAATAAATAGTTTAAATATTGGCATTATAATTTTTGATGAAACCTGGAAGATCAATTGTGCAGCCTCGTTGTCCTACAAACACGATTCTAGACTATTTATAAATCTTGTAATTGTTGTGGGCTTAATTTTTGCAATGCCATTAGGAACTAGAATTCCATTGCCTAGGTAGTTAAATCGGCATTTTGCCACCGCTGGACAAGTGCAAAGAATATACTCAGCCGTTTCCTGCTTCTCTTGCCAGAGTCGTCATGAATCATTTTCTGCCACTACCATTTTCTTCAGATGGTAATTTAGTTATAATTGTTTACAGGGTCATGTTAATAGTTCACTGTAGAGTTTAATGTCATTCCTGCTAAGGTTTAGAATTGTTTCTACCATGATATGTACTGGGTCAAAGAGGCTTATTTACTGCCGCATGCCTGTTTGGGCTCTCCAATGCTCAAGTTGACTTTGTTTTTCCCATAAGCGTATGAAGTAATTTTTGAAGCTACTGTTTACCCCACAGAAGAGTTCCGGACCTATGTACAGAGTTTCTTCACCTTTCTTTGTGGGAGAGTCTACTATTGCATTGCCCTCATGCGTCTCATGTCCCGGCATCCATATCAGAGCAATAGAATTTCTCGCTGCTAGGGTGTTGAGAAGTTAAAGACAATATCAGACCAGCTATATACATACATGTATATTGGCATATAAACCATGGTAAAAATTATGAAATTGATAAACTATTTAGGCATTGTTGTTGCCAAAATATTAACAAAAGAAAAACTTTGTTTAAATCGATCTTGAGCTTTATTTTTATCCTTGATAAACTTTGGATAATGAATTTTAACTTAGATTTAATTTAACTTTTTTGTATCACAATATTGAAATATATCACAAGTGCAACCCTCTTCAATTGGAATTTTCCTATCACCATTTGCAAATTTGTGTGCCATAAGAAATTTAACAATAAATTTTCTTTTATATATCACACATACTCCTCCCTTTTATACATACATATTCATATTTATGTATGTACAACTTTTTCCATATTTTACAATTTATAATTTTTCATTTAACATTGTTCTATCACGCAAATCTGTAGAAGAATCGCTTTTGCCACTTCGATTTTGCCGCCCAGCCAGTTAGACAGTCAGTCAGTCCGTCAGTCCGTGCGTCCGTCAGTCAGTCATTGCGCCAACCAAGCGAAGTCTCTCAAAATATAACCAACATGATGGTAGGTACTACTACAATATGTATTTCCCTAAGGGCCACCACCTTTCGCTTCCAGCAAGCAGCAGGCAGCAGCGAAGAAGCAGCTCCCGTTTGTATATATAGAAGAGAAAAATTCTAAAGTACTTAATGTACGTACATAATTTTCTTCGAACATAAATCAGTGAAATGACTTTGGCGTACCAAAGTTTTTCCCGATACATGTATTTGCTATGATGATGAGTTTTCCACCATCAACAACAATAACAACAACAAGAACAATAACAACAGCAATAAAAATAACAGCAAGTATATTCGCGATGAATGGATTCCGTACATGTTATGGCAGTGCTAAGGCACATTCACTGCCAAGAAAAACCAAAACCAAAGTTGATATGTGAAGAACTTTGATTATTCCTCTTCGAATACACGGGAATATATGCTGGCGCTAGGTACTCCAGAAAAAAAAAAGAGTAATACTTACACATTGAGAAAAAGTAAACTCAACTCTGAAAACTTTAATAATTTTAGATAATTTTAGAAAATTTTTTTGTTGCTGTAGAATATGAAATACGTTTTCTATATGAACTAAACACTCCTTATATGATACCGCCCACAAAAGAGTAAATTGAACACCAAAAAGAGATTTGTTGAGAATTTTTTTTTTGTAACAACTAACTGATTCAAATTTTTCAGGTAATGCAATCCATCAAGGTGGCTTTTTTTCTCCGATTTTGACATTCTATCGGTGTCGATTTTATAAACGTCAGCTACTTATCGTACCGTATATTCTTGTATCATGACTTCTGGCAAAGAAGTAAACCCCTAAAAATTCTTGCTTTTACTACTTTCTTCTTTTTCCGAGTGTAAGCCTAAGACACAAGAAGCTATTTGGAGCTGTTGGTGTGTCTTCCAACTAAAGTACTACTGGCTTTCGGCTTGAATGACTTTCCACCAACCGAACGACGAACAACACAAACAACCAACCAATGTACGTTGTTCCAACGCCATTCGGTCGGGTTGTTCGAATGTGTTTTTTGCCGCCCGACCAACTCTTCGAACTCTTCATAAAAATTTTCAATTTGTGGCGCAATTATTTTCTATACATATCGTTTATTCTTTTACATTTTCCACATATTTATTATTAATTATTACCCACTTGTGATTGTTCTTGGTGGCTTGGATGGCTTGGATGGCAGCGAAGCCTCCATGGATTGTTTTAGTTTGTGTTGTTTGTGCCCACAGAAGTTTTTCTCGCTTCTCGACGTTTTGAGTGAATTTATAATGAGGTGGCCGTAGTTAGTTGGGGGGCATGGTTATGCGCCCCTTTCCCCCCCACCCAATGCCAATGCTTTTGATATAAGTGTGGAATGAAGAGCGAATGCGGTTATGCTGGGTTACAATGCAGGAAGGCATAAATTCAGTTGATATGTTTGGTTGCGAACATTCTTTGGCAAATAATTATTTTGTGCAATGAAATTGCAAAAATTTCCTATTAAAATTTTCCAATGGAAAAAAGAAAAGAAAACAAAAGAAAATAAAGAACGGCACTAAAGTCGCAAGTGAAGCGAAGAGGGAAGAAGTTTGGATATGGCGTGAAATGGATCATTGTAATGTTTGGTTGATGTCAGCAAATTTCTGGAATTTTCAATAGGAGTTATGAGATATATAAGTTATAAACTTTAATAAAAGTATTATTTTTTTTTGCAAAATTTTTTAATATTGTGAGCTACCCTAATACGATTGAGGAATTTCTTTAAGTACGTTTGAAACTATTTGAAGTTATAAACCAGTTGAAGTTAAAACGATTCATTAAAAAATTTCAATAAAAATGAATTCAATATATGAATCTCGCTAATCCAGTCAAATTTTAACAGTTTGTCTTTAGCAGTGTGGGAAACTTCTTATACAATTTCAACCTAATATCTCAAACATTTCTTAAGATATCGATTAAGATTTATTAAAATATTAAAACTCTTTAAATATGAATCACACTAATGTGTTCATTCCGATAAAATTTATCAAGTTTGTCTCAAGCATAACACGAAACGATTTAAAAAATTTTCAACCCGATAACTCCAATGGGTCTTCAGATATCGTCTTTAAAAAATATGAGTATTTTTTTCAGTAGCTAGTGGAGTGTAACGATTATGGTAGTCGTATGGTAATATTAAGGTCCAAAAAGTTTTTCAAAATTTCAGCTCAATATCTCAAATGATCCTCAGGCTAACGATAAATAATGACAAAATGACGGACAGCCAGGCGGAAGGACAGACGAATGAAAAGACAGATAGATAGATAGACAACTATTGAATAAGCCCAGTTTTTGACCCTGATATATAATACATTTACAATACATTTATACTAACTTCAAAAGTGGCACAACTCAAAAAATTTTATTTTTAAGAAAACACTAAAATCTGTTTCTAATCTAATACAAATGCAGATCATGAAAATCTTATGGTATAGGTTTAATTTTATAATTCGATAAAAAAATTTAACTTTTTCAAGTTGTGCCTTTTTTGATGATATATGAAAGAGGCAATTGCCCCGGAAGGCACTTCCTAAGGACGGCATGTGGAACTTGCTAGGGAGTGGCACTTATTACGATGCTGATGAACAAAATTCGTTTTAAGGTAAATATTAACTACATAATAATTTATATTAAACAAAATTTTCATGAAATCATTTCAAAAAAATTTTGTATGGGGGCGACAATGTACAGTCTTGCCCCGGGGCGCCAAAATTCCTACGTACGGCCATGATGATTTATGTTGGTTTATGATTGTTTATGTAATTGTTTGGACATTTTTTGATTTTAGCTAATTTATATAAATAATAAAAAAAAATCTCAAAAAAAAACTTATAAAGGAATTTTTTTACTTGTGTCGTTTTTTGTTGAAATAAATATTTTTGACTATTGTTCGTTTTAAAATTTCTTCAATTAAAGTCTTACAAAATCATTGACAAAAATAATCGATTATTTCTTCAAAATGTGCCTGTTTAGCATTTATTTCCAGTGATGAAAAATTGTTTCAATTGTTATACCAAAAGAGACATAACTGATCTTTGGATAGCTATTTACAACAAAAATAAAAACATGCTTTTTTGGTTACTGTTGGAAGTAGTTTTAGGCAACCACGTGGGGTTTATGTTAACCCGAAAATGACATTTTTCGAGTTGTCCCACTTTTGCAGCGATTGTGCGGTATATCTATATATATTTTTACTACTTTCCTATGTTACAAACTGCCACCCAAACTCAATAAGCTCGACTAAGTGGTGCATTAAAAATAAAAAATAAACTTCACCCTTAATCACAAAACTTAAGAAACAAAAAATTGGCCAAAACTCTCAGACAACTCAAATATGTGATCTATGGGCTAAGCAAAAGCTTGACGCAATCGTATAACGCTGGCGAATGATGAACCAACCTACCTAACTATCTACCTACCTAACAAACAGTAACCACAACAACAACAACTAAAACAGCAATAATGACAATAATCATAATTTTGCGAGCTGTCAAGAAGACGCGATACGACGAAGCGATGCGATGCGCAGCTTTTGTCTCTTTTTAATTTTCTGTCTGTTTGGTCCCGGAGCAAACTTCCAGCGCTGAAATCTCACAATCAGCGTTTTTGATTGGTTCAACTTGGAATTTTTAACGAGCTCTGATTTTTTTACTATTATTATTTTCTTGTTGTTTTTGTTGTTGTTGTC